>JARHVA010011500.1:0-20000 GCA_037957365.1 Torreya grandis | reverse complement strand
TAGCATACACCAAGAATGACAAAAAAGTTAGTAATTTTTTCATGGTTTAGAAACTTCTTATAAAAATATCATCAAAAAATCCAATAGTATTATCATTCCATTTATAGACTACACAATATGAAAATGATATGTGTGGATGAGGAAATCAAAATATGTTTTTTATCTATTAAAGATGAAGGTGGTAGATATAATTTTTTTAACATTACTATATTCTAACAAGGTGTTTGAGGTGGACTATGATGCCTCACATGTGGGCATTTCAGAATATAAGGAAAGGAGGTTGATAGCATATTGCTACAAAAAATTAAATAAGGTAAATAAAAAATACTCTAAAAATGATGTTGAAATTAATTCCATTTTAAAATAAATGATGCATTGGAGGCATTACTTACTCACTAATGAATTCATTTTGTTTACAGTCCATAATGTCTTAAGGTTTGTGAACACCCATAAGAAATTAAATACCATGTTAACTCTAGGATTATTTTTTCTTTCAATACCATGTTATGTGTGCATGGAAACTCTATCATTGAGTTACAAATGAATAAAAGTCTCTTATGTACTATTTTATAAAAATAATGAATAATTATTGTTGTCTTTTGCTTCTCAATATGGATTCTCTCTGAAAATATTCAATTTTTTATTTTATTTTAATTTCAAATCACCTATTTTATATATTTGGTATTAGAGTGAGTTTAGATGTAGGAAAATAGGATGAAATAGAAAAGAATTATTGAAAATTCATTACTTATATAGTTTGATGCACATATATTTAGTTAAAAATGCAAATTAAATTATGATCATTATGTAGGCACCTAATTTATTGTAAAATACCCTTTTTCATAGTGTTTTTTCTCATTTTTGCATACTTGGTCCACTAATATGTATTAGGTTGTTTTTAGGACATCTATTTCTCCATACTACTCTCTCTTTAACCTTTGATTCTTATAGATGTTTGAAACACTTATCTATTGTAGTTTTTAAGCCTCATTTATCTATCTTTCAATTTTATTTACAAAAATCTAGATATCTATCTTTGAAAGGAAAAAATTGGTGATTACATATGTACCATCTAATTTTCATCATGTGAACTTAAAAATCTATTGAATCTATTTTGTGTATTTTTTTTGTCCTTTCATATTAGTTTTCTATCCCATACCCTTTATTTTTCATCTTACTCTTTTCTATAGTCCACCTTAATGAATGTCATGTCTTAAAGATCCTTATATGTACAAATCATTCCTAGTCATTTACTAAGTGAGAATTAGAGGGAGAGCCTTACCTAAGTTAAGTCCTTAATGTGTCAAGTATTTTTCATGCCAAGGATTTTTCATATGGATCCAATATTGGTCATTCATTAATTAAATCTATTGTAACATCATGTAATTGTACCAAGATTAGGTTTAAAAAAAAAATTCATGCATTGGCATAACACATCTAAGGAAGAGGAGACAAATCAATTTCTTAAAATTATATTTAAATAACACATTGAAATGAATTGGGTATGATTATAAAATACTCAATGTGCAACTACAATTCCATTGAGGATACCTAACACATAACCTTTTTTTATTTTGTTTCACTATGTCTTTGTGGTAAATTATGCTAAGAGAAGAAGAAGACCTCAAACTAGACTTTCCACCTATGACTTTAAAAAATCAAATACATATGATTATGTGGCTTCATAAATTTTACCTACATAAAAAAACTCACAACTATAAATAAAGTGTAGTACAAATTCAAAGTATAATTACATATTTGATGGAAATAAAGATAGAACATATTTAAAAATTAAATATTTCCATAGAAAATTTGGTGATAAGTTAATAGGAATTAAATCTATTTAGTGATAGTCAAGGTTCCATAACTCATATAAATTTTCATCATCACTTTAAAATTATGATTGCACAAGCTCATAATAAAAATCTTCTTCTTAGCTATGTTTGTTTCATCACTTTATATTTTTTAAACCATTACATTTCAAATTGTTTCTTTTGTAATTATTTTTTATATATTAGATATGGGTAAAAATGCTTTTGAAATTAGAGCTATGATCTAGACAAATGAGGGTTTTGAGAGGCTCCCACAAACTTAAAATATCTTTATAACTAAAACAAACATTAGCAGTGAAGGTGAAACTATAATAAATAGGAATACACATAGAGAGTAGATGCAAAAATTCCAAAAAAATTATACAAAAGAACCAAGAATTATGAAAAAGGAAAAATACAGGCACACACAACCCCAACAAACTAGTTAACAAAAATCAGTAGTCCTTCCACAACTAGAATCAAGGTTTAATATTTACCCAATGCTATAATTCACCTTCGAGAGATTATTATTTTGAATATGGATTTTATTGAATTGTCCGTTTCTCTTCCTTCGAATAAGATTCCAACCCCTCTTATCTGATTTAGGATAAAAAGTTAGAGAAAATTCAATTGAATTGATATCCTTGTAATTTTCAGTAACAAAAACATTCAAATTTATGGAAGGATATGTTGAACCAGCTAAGGGATCTCTTTTTATTTGGTTAGTGATATTCGAAACTATTAGTTCATTCCCTATATTATGGGTTTTGAGCTCATCTGAAGAGAATGATGAGACTCATTTTTGGTGTCATCTCCATACACAACAAAGTTGGTGGGGACAAAGTCCCTCCACCAAAATTTTTCCTTCTTCATTGTTAATTTATTGCATTTTATGATCAAATGTGTAGTGTCAAAATAACTATGACAATAGAAAAATATGTTTTTATAATCAAGAGGTTGAGACCATGAGTAGTTTCCTACATGTAGATCAATTTTAGTGGGTAGGTGTTTGGATTTTTTAATGCCAAAAAACTTCTAGAAAATATAGTGTGGGAGAATAAATTATAAGAATTGTATAATGGTAGAAACACTAGGGAGTTTCCAATCATGTTAAAGTTGATTTCAGACCAAAATTGAAATTAAAGATGGGGAAGACAAACCTAGATGTATTTATCATTAAAATCATATGTAATAGGGATGAAAATTGGTCACCAAGGTTTCATGACATGTTGGTAGAGATCCAAGTTCTAAGGATGATCTTGGATTTCATCCTTATCCTCAAGATAGTAAAAAAAAGTGAATAATTTTTTTGCATTATGTTAGATTTCAAGATTACCATGCATGAGTGGTTTCCAATTCCTAGAGATACAAGCATGTAGAGCTACAAATTATGGTTAGTGGTTGAAAAATATGCAAATTATTCCATTGGAAGTGAACCACTCTTTAATTTATAGCATTGATTTAGTCTCCTCTTAATTGAATATCATTATAAGGGCTAAGGTCACTAGTTTGTGGGACTTGAAATCTATCCTAGGCATGGTCGTGTAGTGATAAACAAATTCAACAAAATATAAAGGGTTATAAGGAAAATTATTCCCCTACCTAGCGTTCTTCCATGGCTTCAGATTCTAGCTCTTGACTAACAAAGCATACATGCTTTTGACTGTAGGAGCATTCAAGAATGGGACAAGGTAGTGGGTAGATATTACTTCCTTCCAGCCTCAGATCTTTTCCAAGATGTCATCATCAATAATAATAGTGAATTTTTGGGTGGCATAAACTAATTTTCCCCCTTGAATATACCCTTCCTTCCTAAGAACGCCATCCACATCATTTGGTCACAAGAAAATCTCCTTCAACACCCTTCCCCAAATGAGTGGGAGTTACTAGAACACTCAATTTTTTTGAAATTTCCATGGGTGTGAGTGGGAGTCAACATTATTTACAATGAAAAAAGGATTGTTTATTATTTTTATTCATACGGAAAATCTATTTTACTATGTTGAGACTGTCATTTATTATATCTCCCATTTGAAATTTTTTTAACATGTTATATGAGAGTTATTTACTCTAGCAGAAAAATTTAATAAAATAGTTATAATTAGTTTTTATTATATATTATAATTTTCACATTATGTTTAAAAAAATCTAATTTGAATTTTAGGGATGCTATCTTCATGAGGATCATCAATAAATTCAAGCGGGTTAGGGATGGGGATAAATATATTTTTAAAAAGGATAAAAATAAGATGAGGATTTCCATGGTATATATGAAAGTTACTTAAGATTACCAATGAAAATATTCATATAATAGTAAGGATAAAAATTACAAAAAGAGTGAAATTCAAAAGACCAATTGTCAACTAAAACTATTTGAAAAAATAAAAATTACTAAAACACACACACAGACAAACCCACACACACACGCATGCACACACCCACCCACCCACACACACACACACCCACCCACACACACACACACACACACACACATGAAAAATTAACTAATGTTTCTACAATTGAATAAAAAATTATATGCATTATTTTTCCTTTTCTTTTTTTAAACTTTGTGGTCTATCTTCATAGTTATTTTCACTAATTCCCAGACTAAATAATATTATACATACAGATGCCAAACTAAATGTTATCTATTAAAAATGCATTATATAAATATATTTAAAAATTTATGTACACACAATAAAGATAATGTCATGGTAATAACAACCATGTGGTAAAGAAGTGCAAAAAATCTTTTGATAAGTAAAAATACAAGTGATATTCAATGGTTCATATCAGAATCTCCCTTAAGTAAACTATTTTAATAATAAGTGTTTCAATTGTGTCACATGGGTGAGGAATCTTGAAACACCTCCTCAAAGGGTGAAAATTTTAGTGATAACAATTTCTAGCACACCTAGTGGGACATGGTTTGATGATCCTTACATCATATACTAAAAAATTATTTGTGTTGTTATTCAATACATCAGCCTATGTAGGCATTTATGCAAACATCAATGGTGACTCCAAGTTCATCTAGCTAGTTTTATCACCACAAGTATTCTATCCGAGTTTGTTTTTTTGTTTTCCTCATATAGTTTGATGGATAGATATGGAGGGAATTTATATTTTACACCTCCTTATGAGAAATATAATGATCCATACCAGACCTATGTTGAGCCATATTAGTCCTTTAATGACCCTATTTTTTTCCATATGGCTCTCATTATGCTTCTTGTTGACATGATCATGCTTACAATCAGCCCTTTGGAAGCTATGTTACTATTAATCATCCCTTTGTAAGCTATGTTTCTCTTAATCATCCCTTTGAAATCACAAGAGACATACAGATTGATTATGAGAAATAAATTAGTAAAATTAAAAGAGATAAATAATATGATTTAAACCATACATTGAAAGCTCCTGTACATATGCAACATACACCCCTTCTTTATTAAATCCCTCAAACTCACCTATTTAAATTTCTAAGATTCTCAACCACTCCTCATATGCTAATCCAAATTAAAGACAAAGATTTTTTTTTAGAATCCTAGATAAAGAAGTTTTCAAGTTTTAGGAGTGCCTATTCAATCTCAAATCCCATTAAAGAGTAACCCATAATGTCCCACATTCAGCTTAGTAATTAGTATTTGCATCCTACTTCATCAAGTGAACTTTCTTTCCCTCCCACCATCTCCATTTACAAAGGAGAACATGTTGCATGTAGAGTAAATGAAGATCATTCAAATAAAGAAGAGGATATCGGAAGTGAATATGATGAGGAAATTATCATTGACATTCGTATTTATTTCATTAAAACATAAAAGTCAAAAAATTGGAACAAGAGGGAAAATGTGGTCATGATGAGGAAAAGTCAATTGCTTCTAGTTAAGAAAGCATTTAGGGGCATGGTAGGATATTTTATTGGTCAGATAACTTAAATTCGACATGGAATAAAAATAAAATCAGATTGTAGTAGTGGTTTTACAAGTATATGATGAATATCCTATCATTTCAAGATGTGACATTACTCAAGGTGGATATGAGGAGGTTCAAGAAAACATGGCAACAGTTGGTGAGATTGAAATAGTGCTTCCACAAGGTGAGAACCCTTAACATAAGCATAAAGGTAATCATAATGAACTTGCAGAGATTCATAGTAAATATGAAAGAGAGTTTGATGAGATGTGGTAGCAATACTTTGAGCTAGTTGAGGAATTTGAAGCAATATTAGAGCATAATGAGAAAACTAAGGATGCTTTTAACAAATTGATGCAATTAAATATGAATGAACTATAAAATGATTTTGTTTACATAAAGAGCATGCTTAATTAATTTGATTCAATTTTAGACATGTCAAAGAGGTTAGAAATTAGAAGAAGAGATGATCTAACAAGAACAATGTCCAAACATAAGCTTGCTCTTCATTTTTGTCAAACACATGGAGAAGACTTAAGAGGTTTTGTTTTGACCTAGGTAGAATGGAGGTATTTTGAGTTAGTTTAGAGTAGGAAGTTGTTTTATTTCCTTCCAAGTGATGATTTCACATTGTATTATTAGGTTAGATATATTTTATTTCCTCTAAGTGCCTGCGTGCACTTTGTATTTTTAGTTTAGTTATGTTTTTCCTTCCTCCAAGTGATTTAGAACATTTGATTTTTGTTGATCCCTACTTGTGGGGAAGGTAAATTTAATTTTTTTAAGAGATGTTTTCAAGGCATTTTAGCCATGACAATAATCAAATTTGTGATGGGACTTATATGACTCCATACCCAATGGACAACATAATGCTACTAGTCTTTGCTTAAAAGGTAAGAAATTTGTAGAGGTCACCAATAATATTAAATATTCCATTCAACATTTCATTGTATCATGGATTAAATTTTTTTTTAGCTCACCATGAGATCACCCACCAATTACTATTGGGAGTGAAAAAACTATTCACATGGACACTATTAACTGTCATTATTCATTGTGGTGAGTTGGAAGTGATAAGGTGTGTGATGTGGCATAGTGATGAGGTGGCATCTATGTGATGTGGCATGGAACACATGAAATATTTTATGAATAAAATTGAACATGACAAGAGTGGGACATAACATTCCACTAAAGGATATGTTATTTTCTCCTTGGTGGTTCACATTTTCTTGCTTTCACATGTGTGAGAGTGGGGTGCATTATTTGGGTGACTCCATTATTTTCATGTCTAGTATAAGTCAAAAATTGATTGAAACTTGTCTTTTAATATTATTTTCACATGGGGGAAGAAGAAAAGAGTTAACCATTCTATATTGGAGTCACATGTGGAGGTGGGAGACAAAGACAAAAGAGGGGTCTTATCATTTCCAAAGTAGAGATCCACTTTTTGGTCATTTGCACATCAAAAAAAACACTTCACTATTGAGTCATATGCATGAATGAAGTGTAATGAATTTTTCATCTTTCCATGAATTTTATCCCTCTTCTCTCTCTCTCTCTCTCCTTATGCACTTTTTTATATAAGGATGCTTAATCCTTTTTAATACTCATTCTTGACAAGTTTGTAAATGCATTTGAAGCAATGAAGTGCTGATTTTTACCTTCTGCTATACTTGTATATTGTGTGAATTAATTAATTTATTGATATAATCTTATGATCAAAATTTTTTTATCCTAGATTATTTTCCATGTTTACTCAAATCTATGCAAGACAGGGTTTTTTTCTATAGTTCATTGTCTATGTAGTCTTATATTTAATGTAGGGTTAGATGTGGTGATGAATGCTTCCCCTCTAAATGTTACCATAAAACTCTCTACATCTCTATGAAATAATTATGTAAGAGCATCTAATTTAGGAGTTATGCATGTGAGTTAGTTTCTTTTAGTTTCATTTGTGTATAAGCAAGCTAGTGTAAAGGATCAAATTTTCTATCATATCACCATATTTGCTTTCAATTCCTTTCTTCACTTCTCTCTATATCCCTTTTCCTTCCATTTTGAGTAGTATAGTGTTAGATTTAGGTGATTCACTAGGGGAACTAGCCCTATCTAGAGATTCACTCCATATTTAGGTCACCCATAACCTAGGAGGGTTTCCATTGTGTCACTTGGATGAGGAGGCCTGAAAAACCTCCTCAAAGGGTGTAAATTTTAATGATAATAATTATTGATTAGGTATAATTTGTCCTATAAATAAATAAATATGGTATTAAAAATATATCTTTTGTGGTAAACCATATGAAAACTCATTAGGTATAACATCAACATGATCCTCCAAAAAAAATTCTTCCTTTATTGGTACTAACACGTTTTTCACTTCTTCCTCCTTTAAAATTAATGCATATTATAATGTTATCATTTATAGCACTTTAATAAATTATTTTGTAGACAACATGACTCTTACCTACCCTTCTTCCCTAATAGGTATTAAAACTATCCTCGAACTATCCTTCCAAAATGTGTATGTGTTCTTTTCTTTATCATTTATTCCTTTCTTCTTGCATTGTCATGGCCTTCCAAAAAACACATGGCATGCTTCCATTGGTATAACATCATACAAAATTTCATTCTGATAACATTTTCTTGTGATAAACTTGTTTAATGACATCTTATCCGTAATGAGTTAATTTCCCTTCTCAATCCTTGAAATATGGTAAAGATGAGGATGTTTCTCACAATGCAAACCTAATTTCTCCAATATTTATTTTAAAACTATATTTTCATATCTTTAGTCATCAATAATAATTTTAAATACCTTTCCTTCGAATTTCACCTTGTTAAATGTATGTATGAAAATCCATGAACTACCATTTTTCTTCACCGTGTATTTATCTTACACTTGTCATTTCCAAGTAGAGACTGATTCCTACTTCTATTGTAACTTATCCATTTTTTTCCCTCTACCTTATCTTTAAACAAAATTACTCATGGTTTCTCCTTTTTCATCCTATTTATCGATTATAATAGGGACACTAAAATGCTTTGTGTCATTCTTAACCACATTTGGAAAAAATAAAGTATTTCATGGTTTTTTCATTCTCTACCACCATGATAGCCTCTAATTATTTAAAACCATCTACATATTTGTTTTTTGTTAAACCTTGTATGACATCTTCTTGAATTTCCACTATATGGGATGATTCTTCTTATGTGGGAGTATATCCACCACATTACCTTTATTTAGATGACAATTCTCTCTTCATCACATGTGCTCTTCACTAAGCTTGCCTACTTGGCTTCTCATTTTTGTTCCAATCTAATTGGTAGGCATCTTCGATGCTCTTGATTCTAAGAATACTAATCTCAACTTGAATATAAAATTTTAAACCATTTACACACATCACAACCATCTTTTCCTATGTTTCTTCATGCTTCACTTCAATTGATAGCTTGTAAAACTAATATGTGTACTCATATGCACTATAATCCTATTGTCTTAGGTTTTGAAAAAAAAATAGAAGGCTTGTAAATAATCTACATGGTAGAATGTTTATCCCATATTCTTCTCCATTTTATTCTAAGTATAGATCTTCTGCTTACCCTTTCTTTGCATTTACTTCTATAAAAGATCCCATCATATCAAAGCATGGTCATTCATTTTTGTAAATAAAAATTTCACTTTCTTCTCCTTACCAAATCCTTCCATTTGAAATGATTCTCCATACTATTTAACAAATTTGTTGGTTGATCTTCTTTTAAATTACACCCATAATCTAAAACCTAAAATTTTACTCCATAAATATTGCCTTCTAGTATCATAACTAGTATTTGTTCAAATGACTATGGATCCTCTTTTTCTTCCTTCTCTTTCTAAATTGATACTTCCTTCTCTCTTTCTTAATCACTCTCATCTCATCTTTGTCTGTGTCTTTGTCTTTTGATAATTAATATATATTATTCCACTCTCATCTACTAATATTTTAGGTTCATATTCATCTGAGCATAACCTACCATTCTTCTTACAATCTTTCTAATTAATAAAAGTGATCTTCAAAATAGAACCTCTGCACAAGAATATTTTTTTTATCATAATAAATAAAATCACACACAATCTCATATTCAATTTATAAAATCCCTTCTCTTTTTTATAATTTTTTCTTAGCCCTGAACTTTCTCTAATTATAAATTAAGGTGATAGGTGCTTAGAAATTAAAATAAAATATGTAATTAAAAATTTAACAAAAGATAAAACATTAATAAAATATTAATTAGTAAAATAAAAATTAATTATTCATTTTTATTCTATAAAATATGTAAGAATTTTTTATTCATGTGATAGAGTTGTCCTAAGAATTTTTTATTCATGTGATAGAGTTGTCCTGTAGAGCTAATATGCTTATGAAATAAAAATTGATCCTAAAGTTAACTGAAATTGTTATTTTTAGTAGTTTTATAAATATCTTATTTTTAGTAATTTAGCATGCAAGCTTTTACGGGTCGACCGAGTACTATTTATTCGTGTACATATCTAAATAAAACCGATAGTGACATGTAACTACAGGTTCACACCCAGTTAAAAAAACACGTAAATTTTAATGAAAAATAGAAAGAAAAATAGAAATGTAACATGTGTCATTTAGATGATTCTATTTTGGCCTAAAATTTTTGTTAAATAATTGACTATTCTGTTAGCGTAAGCTATTAGGATAGTATTAGATTGCTGTTAGTTTTTAGTTAGAGATGCAGTTGGTAGTGACCACAGGTTAGTTCAACTTCCTCCAAATCGTTTATACACTCTATATATTCAATTTTTATCTCATGAACAAGATATCAAGCATTCTATTGATTTCATCTGGTATCAGAGCATTAGAAAGCCTGAGACACCTGCGTAACAAATGCACATGCTAGAGCAGCTGATAGATGCAGCCAAGAGTGCAGAAAAAAATGCTTGGCAGAAGCGTGAGAGCGAGGCAGTCATTGATCGTTGAAGAGCTTTCCAAGCCTGATCGATGCAAACCACTGGAAGAAGTGCATGGAAAAGTTCGTTGGAGACTGCGGAAGCATTGGAAGAATCCATAGATGCGGCCAAGATATGCAGGTAGCAAAAACATGGTGAATATAGAAGAACGCTATTGAATGATCAGAGTGAATAGACGTGGAGGAGAAGACATTCTATTTCCTGTCCTCCCTCCATTTTGAGAGACAGCGTTTGAAAGTTCTCAGCGGTTGAAGGGATTAAACAGGCCGTGTGGAAGAGAGAGAATGTGTCCGGCTTAGTTGGTGTTCTCGTCGTGCTTAGGAAGACTCGTAAAGCCACTAATCCCAAGCAAAAGCCTCTGAAGAAGACGCTCGTAGCTACTCCTCCAAGGAAGGACGAAAAGCCTATCGCTACTGCTCCCAAGAAGGCGGCTCCCGTTGCAAGAGAAAAGAAGGTGTTTTCAATAAGATACATCTTTTTAAACAGAATTTCGAAGCAATAAAATAGTATTTTATTAGCATTGTAAAGTCTTATACAAATAAAAAAAACATGTATGCACCAAAACTGAATACTCTTGTCTGATGAAGATGCGAATCATTTTTCAATTTGAAGAATTATCGGGCATAATCACTAGTACGGTGACCCATCCTATTAGAGTTGAAGAGCAAGTCAAATATGACAAGTCAAATGCAAAATCCTTAATGTTAATCACACTCAGTATTACTGATAAGGTTCAACCTTATATTTGGGATGCAACAACATAAAAAAAGGCTTGGGACATTCTGTCCACCATTTATGAGGTGAATAACTAGACAAAGATCTTCCATTTATAGTCCAAGCTTCATACTCTTATCATGAAAGATGGCAAGAAAGTTGAGGAGTTCTTACGCTGGGTATCATAACTATGAACATAATTAATTACGCTTGGAGAAATGATCGAGGATAAGTTGTTGGTTTCGATCACATTGAGAGCTCTCCCCTCTCGATTTCACACATTCATCATGACACTGAACATCACAAAACAAGCAGTGTCATTCAAAGAACTAGTGAATTTTCTTCAACAATAAGAAGCCATCCAGTCCATGTAAGATGAGTTCGAGGATAAATCCATGATTTCCAAGCAATGTGGTTCAAAATTCTTGAAAGAACCACTAAAGTAGTCACAAAAACAACAAAAATCTGAGAAGGCAAAAAGATGGTGTCATATTTACTACACCAATACACATGACACTGATCGCTGCTGGTGTAATGCCTTGACACAAGGCTCATCCAGTCAAAAGGGCACATCAAATGGAGATGATTCACATAAATAAGTCCTTGATGATATAGCAGTACAACATCAATAAGATGATTATTCTAAAGAGGAGGTACCCATAAAAGTAGTTTGTGATGATACATATAAGAACGTAGTTTGTGTATGCCAAACCTCATCACAAATGAGCAAAGTTTGGTTGATTAACTTTGGTGCCAACAAGCATATAACAGGATGCAAGGAACTCTTTAATTTATGAACAAATCAACCCACTAGATATCAAGTTTGAATTTCAAATGATAAAGAGTGTGTTGCAGAAGGAATTGGAACTATCACCAGTCCTCTTGAGACAAAAACCTATGCTGTTAAAAAGGTATTATATGTCCCTTGATTGACAATAAATCTCTTGTCTATAAGTCAACTCTTGAATTATAAGGCTAAGGTGGAGTTCATGATCAATAATGGCACAAAATCATGCCTCCTCTCACAAGAAGGTAAGGTCATTTCTAGAGCTTTTCTGAAGGATCGATTATTGACCTTAGATGCAGTTTCATTTGATGGTGTTGTTCTCTCTACCTCTAGGATAGAATCTACTACACTATGACATTATCAATATGGGCACCTTTTTGTTGGTTTTTTGTACTTGTTTAGCTCTAAGGAAATGTTACATGGACTTCCTTATCTATCCCATTCTTTTCTGGTAGGCCTTATATCCTTCATCAAAAATAACACAAGGTTCCATTCGAGTAAAATTTCTCATATGCCAAGGATCATCTCGATGTGGTACATACTCATTTGTGTTGTCCCCTACATTCTTCTATCTAAGGATTCAAGTACTTCTAGTTGTTTGTTGATGATTTCTCTCAGAAGACAAATGTGTTCTTTCTCAAGAAAAAGAGTGAAATCTTTACTCATTTTAAGGTCTTCTACCAACTTGTTATCACCCAGTCAGGGAAGCCTCTTCATCTTCTCTGCTTAGATCGAGGGTGGGAATTCACATCAATGAAATTATTGACATTATTGAAGCAACATGACATCAAACAAAAATTCACTACTCCTTATACACTCCAATAAAATAGAATTCTAAAGTGATACAATCATTCAGTCATGGAGATGGCTCATTGCATGCTTTCCACTACAAAGTTAGAGGTGTTATTCTGGGTAGAGGTAGTTCAGATAGCTGTATATCTTGTCAATAGGACACTTACAAAGATCTTGGAAGAAAAGACACCAAAATAGGTATGGAGTGGTCATAAACATTGAATATCTCATCTTAGAGTATTTAGTTGTACATCTTATATGCATGTCCCATACAAAGACAAAAGGGGGGGTTGATCATGTCCAAAGTAGAGATCCACTTATTGATCATTTTCACATGAAGATAATCACTTTCACTATTGATTCACATGTATGACTTGAAGTGTGGATCATTTTTCCTCTTTCCTTGAATATTCTGCCTCCTCTCTCTCTCTCTCTCTCTCTCTCTCTCTCTCTCTCTCTCTCTCTCTCTCTCTCTCTCTCTCTCTCTCTCTCTCTCTCTCTCTCTCTCTCTCTCTCTCTCTCTCTCTCTCTCCTTATGTAATTTTTATATAAGGATGGTTAATCCTTTGTATTTCTCATTCTTGGCAAGTTTTTAAATTCCATTTGAAGTAATCAAGTGGTTATTTTTACATTATTGCATGCTTTCATCTTGTGTGGATTCATGAAGTTGTTGATATAATCCCGTGATTGAAAATTTCTTATCCTAAATTATCATCCAAGTTTCCTCACCTATATACAAGATAAGTTTTCTTTTGTAGGTCATAGTCTATGTAGTATTATGTTTTATGTAGGGTTATATGTGGTGATGAATGCTTCCCCTCTTAATGTTGTCATAGATATCTCTACCTCTCTATGAAATAATTATGCAAGAGTGTTTAATTTGGGAGTTTTGTATGTGTGTTAGTCTATTTTATTTTTATTTTTGTATAAGAAAATAAGTGTAAACAATCACATTTTATGGTGAATCACCATTTTTTATTTCAATTCCTTACTTCTCTTCTCTTTCTATCCCTTTTCCTCACAATTTGAGTAGTGTTTTGTTAGATTTAGGTGATTCACTAGGGAAACGAGCCCTCTCTAGAGATTCACTCCATATTATGTCACCGACAACCTAGGAGTGTTTCAATTGTGTCACTTAGATGAGGAAGCCTAAAATACCTCCTTAAAGGGTGCAAATTTTAGTGACAACAATTTTCAGTACACCTGGTGTGACATGGTTTGATGATACTTAAATCATGTGCTAGAGAGTAATTTGTATTGTTATTCAATGCATCAGCCTATGGAGGCATTTAGACAAACATCAATGGTGACTTTGAGTTCATCCAACTTGTTTTAGCACCATAGGTATTCTTTTTTATTTTTATTTTGGTTTTCCTTATTAAGTTTGATGGTTGGATATAGAGGGAATATCTTTTTTACACCTCCTTATCAATAATATAATGATTGATATGAACCCTATGTTGAACCATATAAGTACTGCAATGACCCTATTTTCCCACCATATGGGTCTCATTATGCTTCTTATTAGCTTGTTCATGCTTACAATCAACCCTTTGTAAGCTATGTTATTCTTAATCATCCATTTGCAAGCTATATTTGTCTAAATAAACCTTTTAAAAGTGCCAAAGACATGCATCTTGATTATGGGAAATAAATGAGTAAAATTGAAAAGGGAAAGAATATGATTTTAAACATCCATTAAGAGCTCCTATACCTATGCAATCTCCACCCCTTCTTGCTCAAATTCCTTGAACTCCTCACCCAAGAAAATTTCCAAGCTTCTCATCGACTCCTCATGTGCCAATCCAAATTCAGGAGAAGGAGAAAGTTGTAGAATCTAAACATAGGAGGTTTCCAAGTTATAGGAGTTCTTTTTGAATCGCAAATAACATTCAAGAGAAGTCTATAATGTCCCACATTCAGCTTAGTAATCAGTATGTACATCCTACTTCATCAGTTGAACTTTCTTTTCCTCCCAGCATCTCCCTTTGTAAATGAGAACATGTTGCATGGAGAGTAATTGAAGATCATTCAACTGAAGAGGAGGATATTGAAAGTGAATATGATGAGGAAATATCAGTATCAACCCTCTTTATATCACCAAAATAGAAAAGTTATAAAATTAAAACAAGAGCGAAAACATAATCATGATGAGGAGTCAATTCCTTCTAGTCAAGAATGCATTTAGGGGCATGATGGAGTATTGTATTAGTCAGATGAGCTTCCATTACACATTGAATAATAAGAATATCAGATTGTAGTAGTGGTTTTACACGCATATGATGAAGACCCTATCATCTCAAGACATGATAGTCTTCAAGGTGGCTATGAGGAGGTTCAAGAAAACATGACAAAAATTGGTGAGATTATAGCAGTGCTTCCACAAGGGTCAAAAACCCTCAACATGTGCACAAAGGAAATCATTATGAAATTTCAAATATTCATAGTAAATATGAAGGATAGATTGATGAGATGTTGTATCAATGTTATGAGCTGGCGTGAGGAATTTGAAACAATATTAGAGCATAAGGAACATGGTGATGCTTTTGACAAAGTTATATGGCTGAATATGAATGAAATATAGGTTAAAATTTTTCTACATAAGGGACATGCTTGCTTCATTTGATTCACTTGGAGACAAGCCAAAGAGGATGGAAATTAGAAGAAGAGTTGATCTAATGAAGAACAACATCCAAACATTAGTTTGCTCTTCATTTTTGTCAACCACATGGGAGAAGACTAAAGAGGTTTTTGTTTTAACCCAGAGTAGAATGGAGGTTTTTTGAGTTAGTTTTAAAGTAATTAGTTGTGTTGTTTCCTTCCAAGTGATGATTACACATTGTATTATTAGGTTAGCTATATTTTATTTCCTCCAAGTCCCTACATGCACATTATATTTTTATTTTAGTTATGTTTTTCCTTCTTCCAAGTGATTTTACACATTTGGTTGTTGTTGTTACCTACTTATGGGGAAGTTACTTTTAGTTTTTTTAAAGATGTTTTCAAGTACTTGCATCCATGAAAAAAATCAGATTTGTGATGGAACTTATATGACTCCATGCCTAATGGGCTACATAAGGGCTACTGGTCTTTTCTTAGCATGTAAGAAAGTTTTAGAGGTTGCTAATAATGTTAACTATTTCATTTGTCATTTGGTTGTAGCATGGATTATAAGTTTTTTTGCATCATCATGATATCACACACTACTTAACATTGGGACTGAGAACACTATTCAAAGTCACTATTTATGTAGACATTATTCACTTTAGTGAGTTGGGGGTGACTAGGCATGCGATTGTGGCATAGTGATGATGTGGCATGGCTCACAGGGAATATTTTATGGGGAAAATATGACATGACAAGAGTGGGGCATAACATTACACTAAAAGATATATTCTTTTGTCCTTGGTGATTCACATGTGCTTGATTTCATATGTGTGAGAGTGGGGCATATTTTTAGGGTAGCTATCTGATTTTCATGTTAGTATAAGTAAAAAATTAATTGAAACTTGTCTTGGAATCCTATATGCAATGGGTGAAGAAGACAATTATTCAATATTCCATATTGGGCTCACATTTGGAGTTGGGAGACAAAGACAAAAGAGGGGATTCATCATGTTCAAAGTAGAGATGCACTTTTTGTTCATTTATACACTAAGACAAGCACTTCACTATTGAGTCACATGCATGACTTGAAGTGTGGCATATTTTCCTATTCCCTTGACCCTTCTCCCTCCTCTCTCTCTCCTTATGTATTTTTTTATATAAGATTGCTTAATCCATTATCATTCTCATTCTTGGCAAGTTTTTAAATATCATTTGAAGCAATGAAGTGCTGATTTTTACATTATTTCATACTTGTATGGTGTTTTAATTCATGAAGTTGTTGATATAATATTGTGATTGAAAATTTATTATCCAAATTTATTATCCAAGTTTCCTCACCTCTATACAAGATAAGTCTTATTTTTTAGGTCATATTTTGTGTAGTCTTATGTTTTATGTAGGGTTAGATGTGGTGAGGAATGCTTCCACTCCTAATGTTATCATAGCTCTCTCTACCTCTATATGAAATAATTTTTCAAGAGTGTCTAATTTTGGAGTTATGTATGTGTTTTAGTTTATTTTACTTTCATTTTTGTATAAACAAATAAGTGTAAACGATCACATTTTTATGGTGTATCACCATTTTTGCTTTCAATTCCTTGCTTCCCTTATCTTCTCCATCCATTTTTGTTGTAATTTGAGTAATGTAGTGTTATATTTAGGTGATTCAATAGGGGAATTGGCCCTCTCTATATATTTACTCCATATCTAGGTCACCCACAACCTATGAGTTTTTCAATTGTGTCACATGGGCGAGGAAGTCTAAAACAACTCCTCAAACGGTTGAAACTTTTAGTGACAATAGTTTCTATCGCGCCTAGTGGGACATGATTTGATGATCATTACATCATCTAATAGAGAATTATTGGTGTTTTTCTTCAGTATATTAGCCTATGAAGGCATTTATACAAATATCAGTGATGGCTCTGAGTTCATTTAGCTAGTTTTAGCACCACATGTATTCTTTCTGAGTTTGTTATTTGGTTTTCCTCATTAAGTTTATTGGATAGATATGGAGGGAATTTCTATTTTACACCTCCTTATCAACAATATAATGATCCATACCAGCCCTATGTTGAGCCATATCATTCCTTTAATGAACCTATTTTTCCACATATGGCTCTTATTATGCTTCTTATCAAATTTCTCGTGCTTATAATCATCCTTTTTTCAAGATATGTTACTATGAGTCATACCATTACAAGCTATGTTTTTCATAATCAACCCTTTGAAATCACCCGAGACATACAGCTTGATTATGAGAAACAAATGAGTAAAATTGAAAGAAAGAAATAACATGAATTAAACCATCCATTGAGATCTCTTATATATATGAAATCCCCACCCGCTTCTTCCTAAAATTCCTTAAACTCCTCACCCAAGGAAATTTACAAGATTCTCATCCACTCCTCATGTGCCAATCCAAATTCAAGAGAAGGAGAAAGTAGTAGAAGCCAAGTCAAGGGAATTTTTATATGTTTTAGGAGTGACTCTTTAATCCCAAAGCCCATTCAAGAGCAACCCATAATATCCCACACTCAGCTTAATATTTAGTATGTGCATCTTACTTCATCAGTTGAACTTTCTTTCGCTCCCACCATCTCCTTTTGAAAAGGATAACATGTTGCATGGAAAGTACACGAAGAGCATTCAGATAAAGAGGAGGGTATTTCAAGTGAATATGATGTGGAAATAATCATTGGTAGCCATCTTTATTTCAATAAAATATAAAATTTAGAAAATTGGAATAAGAGGGAAAATGTATTCATGATGAGGAGGAGTCAATTACTTCTAGTCAATAATGTATTCAACGGCATGATGTGGTATTTTATTGGTCAGATGAACTTACATTAAACTTTAAATAAGAAGAAAATAAGATTACAGTAGTGGGTTTTTACAAGCATATGATGAATATCCTATCATCTCAATCTATGACATTCCTAAGGTGGATATAAGGATGTTCACGAAAAAATATGGCAACAGTCAGTGAGATTGAAATAGTGCTTCCACAAGGTGAAAACCCTCAACATGAGCATAAAGGTAATCATGAAAAACTTTAAAACTTTCATAGTAAAGATGGAGAGTTTTATGAGATGTGGTAGCAGTATATTGATCTAGTTGAGTATTTCGAAGTAATATTGGAGCATAAGGAGTAACATGAGGATGTTTTTAACAAAGTTATGTGGTTGAGTATGAATGAACTATAGGATTAGTTTATATATATAATGGTCATGATTAATTTAATTGATTCACTTGTAGACAAGTCAAAAAGTTAGAAATTAGTATAATATTTGATCTAACAAGAACAACATCTAAACATTAGCTTGCTCTTCGTTTTTGTCAACCACATGGAGAAGACTTAAGAGGTTTTTATTTTGACCTAGGTGGAATGGGTGTATTTTGAGTTAGTTAGAGTATGTAGTTATTTTATTTATTTCCAAGTTATGATTGCATGTTGTATTACTAAGTTAGCTATATTTTATTTCCTCCAAGTGGCTGTGTGCACATTGTATTTTTAGAGTAGTTATGTTTTTCCTTTCTCCAAGTGCTTTAGCACATTTTATTGTTGTTGCTCCCTTCTTGTGGGGGAAGGTAATTTTAGTTTTTTTTATAGATGATTTCAAGGAATTACTACCATGACAACAATTAAATTCATGATGGGACTTATATGCCTTCATACCCAATGGATTACATAAGGCTAGTAGTCTTTGCTTAGTACATAAGTAATTTGTAGATGTTACCAGTAATGATAATTATTGCATTTACCATTTTGATATATCATAGATTATAAGGTTTTTAAGTTCACCACGAGATCACACACTGCTTATTATTGGGAGTGAAAAAAATATTCACGTATACACTATTAACTTTCACTATTCACCATGGTGAGCTGGTAATGACAAGGCATGTGATGTGGCATAGTTATGAGGTGGCATCTATGTGATGTGGCATGGACCATATGGAATATTTTATGAATAAAAACTGACACGAAAAGAGTGGGGCATATCTTTCCACTAAAGGATAGGTTATTTTCTCCTTGGTGATTCACATTTGCTTGCTTTCACATGTGTGAGAGTGGGGCATATTTTTTGGGTGAATATATTATTTTCATATCTAGTATAAGTTAAAAATTGATTAAAACTTGTCTTAGAATCTTATGTGCACATGAGGGAAGAAGACAATAATTCACCATTCCATATTGGGTTCAAATGTGGAGGTGGGGGACAAAGACAAAAGAGGGGGTTGATCATGTCCAAAGTAGAGATCCACTTTTTGATCATTTGCACACCAAGACAAAAACTTCACTATTAAGTCACATGAATGAATTTAAGTGTGGCACATTTTTCCTCATTTACATGAAGTTTCTCCCTCCTCTCTCTCATTACACATTTTTTAT
>JARHVA010011499.1:2500-51935 GCA_037957365.1 Torreya grandis | reverse complement strand
CTTTCCTCCTCTTCCTTTTTTTTTCTTCTTCTTCTTCTTCTTCTTCTTCTTCTTCTTCTTCTTCTTCGAATAAACAAATTCATCATCCACTACAACATTCTCCTTTTCGTTTATAATTGAATTGATAATATATGGAGACAACATATATTAATTACATACCTTTTCACCTCAATAATCTTCTTTTTATCTTATAACCTCTTCATTAGGCATACATAATTCATATTATTTATATGATACAAGTTCATCAATAGCGGAATGGTAACTTGGTTCCATACATACCTCAGGACTTGCTTCAATTAGCATCTTGATCTTCTCTTTGAGCTTGATCTCTTCATTTTAAAAATGAGAAGACAATGGGGCCTCTTTGTACTCTTCAACTAATGAATCATTTTCCACCATTGCAAACAAATTACTTGGATCTGTAGTCTCATCATGATTCACACTTATCACCTTTGGATTCCATGTGTTAACTTGCCTTTTTTCTTGAACTCTAGGATCTTGATTAAATCTATTATGTCTTATAGTCCTTTACTTGTAAACCTAGTAATATTACCTCTTTTTTCACAATTGTATCACACTATACTTTATACAAGAAACATATCTTGCCTTACCTTATTTGGATATAAATTTGTAGTGTGTCCTATGTCATGATAAATAAAACAACCTCCACTTTTTCAAGAAGATTCACCTTGTCTAATAATATGTTGATAATTATTTTCAAAGTGTCCCACATTAAGATAGTTAAATCACTTGGTTATGTTCACACCTTTTGACTAATGATCCCCATCATAGTCCCATACAAATTGTTTCTAACAAGTCTCTTGCACTCTCTAGCCCTATGACCAAATTGATTACATGTATAATAGTAACCATTGAATCTTGCATATCTCATGGCATTTGGTTATGTGATCTGATTTATCTTTACTCTGCCGCCACCTTCATTCCTTGTTTGATGATTTGTCTTCAAAGTATGATTGTCCTGGTTCACATTAGTCTATATCTTATCTTGAGTTACATTCTTTTCTTCTTCTTCATATCTAAGACCAGTTATATCACTAGCATGATTTTAACCACTCAAAATTTTGTCTAGATTACATGAGGTTTTTCCAAATCTTAGATGA
Source organism: Torreya grandis (assembly GCA_037957365.1). Taxonomy (NCBI): domain Eukaryota; kingdom Viridiplantae; phylum Streptophyta; class Pinopsida; order Cupressales; family Taxaceae; genus Torreya; species Torreya grandis. The sequence continues at coordinate 50,814 of JARHVA010011499.1, read as the reverse complement.
CTTCACCTTACTAGATGTCTTATCTAACTTATATTTCAAAGACTCATCTTTACAAACATACCATGAACATTCTTATTCTTTAGATTTTAGGTTTGTCGACAAAATTTTCAATTAACAACTGAGATGTTTGATCATGTCTTCATGTTCCTTAGCATCTTCATTAAATATTTCCTCAAATACAATTAATTAATCCTTATAGTCCTTGAGAGTATATTTCATCTTCTTACTAATCTTCTTCTCAGTCTTCAGTTCTTCAAGAGCATTCTTTAAAAGAATCCACCTCATCTAAATTAATCCAAGTAGACTCCTTCTAATGTGAGAAAATTCCTTCCTTAGCCATGAATAGGGTTTCATCTTCAACAAGACCATCATCTTCATGATCATATTTTGAGTCACTATATTCACTCTCATTTGATGAGCTATAATCTTCTTTGGTGTAAAGATTATTTTTGTTTTTGAAGAACTTCCTTTTGTTGTTAAACTTTATAAATCATTTCTTCCTGTATGCCTTCTTTTCTTCATCTTGGCCTTCACCATACTCTTCATCATCATTATTCTCATTTTTATGATGGCACTTCTAATTAAAATGTCCTATCTCTCCACAATTGAAACATTTGAGGGGTAATTTACTCTTATTCTTCCCTGAGCCAGTGTTCAATTTCCTAGTAATCAATGTAATTATTTCATCATCATCAATATCAAATATGTCCATCCTCTTTGAATTTGTTACCTTGGAACTTATTCTTAGGCTTCATCTTTGTCTTGAATTTTTGTTCCTTCTTTGTTGGTATATCATCTTTTTTTCTCATCTCATAGGTAGTAAGGGTGTCATGTAATTGATCCATCTTCAATTGAGTAAGATCATGAATCTCTTCAATACTAGATACTTTTGGATCAAACATGGGGGGAAAAAGACCTTAATACCTTTTGAAAAATAATATACTCTTCAAAATAATCTCCAAGACCTCTAATGATATTCACAATCCCATCAACCCTTTGTAGAAAGGATGGCACAAAATCTTGTTCATTCATCTTGACGACTTTTAAACTACCTTATGTGAGTCTATAACTTGTCAAGCTTAACCTTTGAATATCTCTCAAAAATAGTATTCAATTTATCCCATATTTAATTGGTAAAAGTGTAATGAGTTACTTGGTAAACTAAGTTTATGTAAGACGACAAGTGATGGCATTCATTACCTTAGAGTTGTTCTCAATTAGCTTCTTATCTGCAACACTAAATAGAGGAATAGTAGGAGCAACATAACCATCCAAAACTGATTTCCATACATCAAACCCTATGGAAATAATGTAGGTATTCATCCTAGCACTCCAAAATGCATAACTGGATCCATTGAACATCAAGGCTTTCTTAGTAGAGAAACCACCTTGCACATTCTAACTAGCAATTGTACCTTGGATCACTTTCAAGCTATCAAGCCTTTACAAAAAACCCTACTTTGATACCAATTATTAAAGTTACAATCATTGTGAGTTGGGGTAAATAAATGATCCCAAATAATCTAATTTCAAATTTGATCATTTAAAATACTTAACCAATTACCACAAGCATTCATGAATCATACATATCATTCATAGCAATAAAAAAGATAGACAATGAAAGATTAATCACATAAGACATGACATACACAGGAAACCCTTTTGGGAAATTAAACCCACTATAACGTAAAATTAGGATACTATCCTATAATAACAAGATTTGATTTAGACCATATACAAATGATCAAGGAACTACAATCTCTATTTAGTGAGACTCCAATCCCATAAGGTGCTATTACACGTATCTAGTTGAGCTTCAATAACAACTAGACCTTTTAGCAAGTTTCACCTTACAAGGATATTGAAAACACATTATATGTTGAGATACCATAAAAAAAACTATAAACACATCCACCTATACATTTATATCTTCAACACCTGATGATGGACCTCTGCTTATCACTCTTCTCCTTTGCTCACACTCAATCTGCAAGAGCACTATTTTACCAATAGAATTATGACCAATAGGTCATATAAATAGTCTTCAAACTGATCTTATATTTAATACATATTTAGGTAACTCTACCCCTCTTTCATTCCACAAAACACACACACAATCCTCTTTCTAATCGCTCATTAGTCTCACATCAAATAATCTAGAACCCCATCATCTTTAGTTCCACTATTTATAGACCAATCTTGATAATCACTACCTTGGTCAGTGATTAGGCATGACTTATCCCTTAAAGTCATATGTCACATGAATACATGGCCTAATACAATATACATAGGCTGGCCATAGCATCTATAAGTCACACTTAAGTAACTATACCTTTTAATAAGGCCCTTGTAGCTCTTATAGGTCTCATGTGAATCCATTCCCTTTTTTAACACTCCTTCAAGCAAAAAAAAAAACATAAGACAACTTAAAAATACATGGGTCCAATCCTTATGTCCCATTATACATCCTCAAAATATCATAGTCAATTTATCTCACCTTTACGTATGCTCAACAACATAAATATTGGCTTGTTCCACACAGTCACCATGAACGAATGCATAGTCAACTTGTTAATCATTGTTCATATTTAAGATATATTTATCTCACCTCCAAAATTCACATATATCATCCTCATGGGGTCTAAAACACTCCCTAATATCCAATTCATCATGATAAATAAAAATAACATTGATACAAGCTCAAATATACTTCTCAGGTCACTTGCAAAATAAGAATGAACACATAGTCAACTTATAGGCTCAATATCTTTGACTGTACTCACTTATGGATCTTCAAATCCATATATATATATATATATATATATATATATATATATATATATATATATATATATATATATTATATTATCATGAATCTTGAACTCCTCTACCAATTTTATTTTTAATTCATGATAAAATTCATCTTTTATCAAAAGATATGGTCAAAAAACTAGACACTAGTTTTTTCCATTATAAATTCAAATATTCAAACAAAAAAAGTCACAATTAACCTTCGAACACAATGATCGAATCTTGTGAACTCTTAGCTTAGATAAAATATGATCCATTTGATCTAGATCAATATTTAATTCACAGGCATCAATTTTGAGATGTTAAAATTCTATTACTTTGACCTCATATCATGCAATCTTAAAATGTTGACTCAACGTGCTTTATCGATGTCTATGGATCAGTCAGGTATTTAATGATCAATGATCACCATTTGATCAATCTATATGAACACCTAATTTCCATTAGATCCTTATCTTATACCTTTACTTATTTTTTAAACTTTTTACACCTATCTTCTTTAAGCAATGCACACCATTGATCTTGATCAAGCTTTAACTCATTCAAAAATGACTATGGGAACCATTTCATTATGCTTGAGTAGCCACTTTTTCACATCAATAAATTTTTTTGCACTTACTCATATGATCTCAAATTTGGACAAAATGATCTCCTATGATAGGATAATCCAACTATGTGACACATGTTCCTGAAACTCTCACATGTGAAAGATATAACTCCATTAAAATGCCTTATAAATTTTTTTTGTCATAGATCCAACTATGTCAAAACCTACCTGAGAGGCCATCTTTGAGCATCCATAACTTTTACCACTCTTTATCTAATGATCTAAAATTTAGCACAAATAAACTATACTCAAAATTGAATAAACCCATATAATCATTTTATCTTGAAACCTTCATATGTGCAATATATAACATCATTAAAATTCTCACTCCTCTCTTTCTTGCATTATGCAAATTTGGCTAAGTTTGGAAAAACATAGTCAAACTGCTTGGGAGCCCAACTTTGCATATGCATATATTTTGATGTGCTACATTGCATGATATAAAAATTATCACAAATAAACTAGGCACAAAACCTATATGATCATTTTTTTCTAACACCTCCACACATGTGAATGCTAACCTCATTAATATGCTTACTCAGCTCTTTCTAGCCACATTACGAATTTGGCTAAGTATGGGAAAACAATGAATTTTAATTGAGAAGACAAATTTTAACCCTCATATATTTGAATCAATTTTGATGCATGTCTTGAGATATAATTCATAACAACTAGGGACTAATTTGATCACAACCATATGACCCACTCCCCTTGACTCCTTCCCACGTGGTAATGGTGACATCATCAAACTACCAACTCATATTTTCTGCCATTGGACCCAAAGTGTCTAGATGAAAAAGATGATAAACCAAATGAATTATAATTATGCATATAAGATCTAAATTTATATATAACATCTTAGGGACCTCTTTCACTTTTTCAAATCACCATATTCAACCTTGATCCTCTTTATCCATGTCAATACTGAAGATCAAACAAAAGTACATAAATCACACTAGAAAAAGCACATTGAACACTTAGTCTATCAATGCACTATATACAATCACCAAATAATCTTCATGACATTAGCATGAAAACTATCCAACATATATTTCACCATATAGGTCAAAATAACTCAAATTGATCATCTTCATATGCTCACTCAAAAATGCATACAGGCTTCAAAACCTAGTCAAGAACATTTAACTTTTCTCACCTTCATAGGAGTTTCTCATGCATATAGATACATTAAAATTAACCTATGAGACCTCTAAAAAAAATTCATGTGCATTGTATTTTTTTCATCTAAGAAAAAAGACTTGGGAACACTATTCTCACTCATACATAGAAAACTACCTATAACTCCAAAAACATAGTCATGAAAGCTAAGCCTTAGAACATCTATGTGAACACTTTTATGAAATTCCAATGGGTTTTTATGATCCTTTAGAATCCTTATAAAATATTTATATATATATATATATATATATATATATATATATTACAATGTTCAATATCAATATTGGTCTTACAGATAAATCTCATGTCTTCACCGTACATAGACCTCACTGTGTTAGATAGGTCACTTTAAGAATAAATTTTTGCTTGTATTTGAGCATCACAAAAACTTCTATTCAAAGGGGAAATGTGATATAGGAATTCAAAAATGACCCCAATAAATTGGATCCATCCCTAACCCACTATAACCATCCCTAATGTCATTCTCACTTCTGATTATTTTTGTCATTATCTTCATCATTAGGCCTGTTTAATGATAGGTCAACTTCTATGACTAGTTTAGCATATTTAAGGTCCTAAACTTGATCAAAAAATTACATTATCATAAAATATAAGTATCATGCATCATCCTCCAATAATTTTTATTCTTTGACCTAGTCAAACTTGCCTATTACATAAAAAATCTAAGAATTAAGGGATTTATTGTAGCTTCCTCTCACTCTTATGATAGACCAATGCCACCTAGAGAAACCTAGGAGAGTCCTCTAGATGATACAATCATTAAAATAAGTCATCCAATACATTATAATCCATTTCTAACAAGATGTTTCCTATCAGGTCATTATGAGGGTTTTAGGAGGGTTTAAACTGCTTTCCATTCTTAGCAATCATTCATAAAGGATTGCCCCTCAGCGCCAAAACCAATGCAATAATATTTAATATAGTAAACTTACCTAGCTACCATGAACTTATTTTATCCTCATGAAAATTTTTGCTGTGCCAAAAATCATAAGAAAATCCTATTTGGGTCTACAACAACTCATTCTTTACACACAAAAAACCTTAACACCAATTTTCATGCTTTCTCCTTTAGGATTTAACCTCAAACTTGGTCAAAAAACTTGACACAACCTCTCACACCTTTGATAATTCTATTATGATCTCTTACACATTGGGAACTAAACTTGACCCCTCATTAGGCCACATTAGGTCTCTTTGCTCATTAGGCCTAAACTTGTAAGCCATACTTAGACCTTGAACACACCTTGAAACCTATTTTACTGATCTAAAAACCTCATCCTCATGTCATAAATATTTATACCATGCTCATACAATACAAATCTTATTATCTTAAGCCTTAGACTAGTCACCTCATCATGCTACCAAGCCTATTCCTTCTCACTAGGTTTCTTTATGCAAGGACTAAGCCTCAAAATTGGCCTTGTAATTATTATGAAGGCTTATTTTCCTCTTAAATATGTTTACATAACTTTATACAATATTTCATTCCTTTACTAACATAATTCAGTAGGATTTACTATGGTTTATGCATACACCTTCTCATAGGGCTAGACTAGGCTTCTTAAGACACCTAACACTCAAAAGTATGCTTACCTTGTATCTTAATGTTGAAACATGTCAAGAACCTCAGAAAAGTTACCAAGTTGCCTTCAAATTCTATATCAACAAAGAGACAATAGGTTTCTTTAAAATTCTCTCTTTTCATAAGACTCCTTGTCTCATATCACTTTACCATACATGGCCTCAACTCTAACCTTAACATTATTGACATCCATCTTAACTTTGACTTCAATGCCTTAATACAAAAAATAATAACATACCTCAAAAAGTTACTTCCATAATTAATACTATTAAATTGATATAATAACATATTTCATTTGAAAGGGAATATCTCCCACAATAACACATCTTAGATTTATACTTGCCTCTTTACATTAAATTATGAATTAATGAGGTAGGTGTCAAATGGGTTTTAGTCAACAATGGATCAAGATTAAACATTTTTAATATATATTTTATTTAACAAATTTAATGTAAATACTAAGTATTTAGATCCTTTTGATATGAACATTTGAGGGTTTGATAATATGCCATGTAAAGTCTTGGGTCAAATCACATTAAATATACATTGGGCCCTAGAATGTTATTTATAACATGTCAATTTATGTCTAATTATCTTAATTACAATATCTTGCTTGGAAGATCATGGATTAATGATATGCACATAGTTCCAACCATTTTACATGCATGTTTAAAGTTTAGCTATAGAGGCCATATATTTACTTTCCCTATAGATAAAGAACCATTCAAATATTGTCAACATATGGAGACGTCACATAAATATATTCCTCATATGGGTTTTACTACAACACCACTCCAATATACTATTTAGAGCACATTTATCACTCCACCACATACTTCCAAATCACATAATAATAAGTTCACTTCTCTGTTTACATCGAGATACTTCCAAAACATGGGTTACATAGGACATAGCCTTAGAAAACATGAGCAGGGAATCCTTAATCCCATTGGAACATATGATCAAAAGGATAAACAAGGACTTAGATATAATGATATCACATCCTATGCCAAGTCCTCTCACCATAATTGTCACCATATCATGTTTTTATACCTATTACATGGATAGGTGATATGGTAAACCATGTTTTTACACTCTTATTTGTTTACCTCAATCTTATTGATGATACTTCTCTAGATCTACCCAATTTTAAATATTTTTCTAACAATGAGGCTCTCATAGAATTCCTAGGGGTATACAAGTATCTCCCTTATATCATAAGAATAGGTTTCCTCATTCCAAAAATGCCTAGGCATAATTTAGTGAGAATTGAGATGATTCGGATGATATTTTACCTAACACAGATGATAATATTGCTACATTAACATAGAATATGGATCAATCTATGTTACTTAATGAAGAGATAGTAGCATTCAATTATGAAACATATACTGATCCTCATATATTACTACTGGTTGCTGCCTTACATAAATAATAAGATACATATATTTATTAGAAGTTTAAAGATTTTCTTGAAGAATTCAGCTAGGATTATTATTATATGCATGACATTGATCCCTCAATTATAGTACACATGATTACACATTATCCTGATGCCAAGTTGGTTAAATAAAAAATTCAAAAAGTGGACCCCAAAGTTGATATTTTAGTCAAATATGAGATCCAATGGCTCTTAGATGTTGGATTTATTGGATCAATTTTTCATCCCTAATGGGTTTCTAATATTATCTTATTATAAAACCTAATGACCAAATCTAATTTTGTTGTGACTCTAGAAACCTTAAAAAAGCATTACCTAAGGATTACTTTCCTCTACCCAACATCGATATGATAGTCAACTCGATAATAGGATAAAAAAATTCTCCTTTATGGATGGTTTCACTAATTATAATTAAATTAAGATCACTAAATAATACCAAGAAAAAACTTCTTTTACCACACCATGGGCAAATGTTTACTATATATTCATGACTTTTGGATTAAAAATTCAGGCACAACATACCAATGAATAATGACACATATCTTTCATCATCTCATTCATAAAATAGTCAAATATTATGTCGATGATTTTCTTTCAAAAGAAAAATGACAACACCATGCAATAAACTTGCTATATATTTTTGAGAGACTAAGAAAATATAATGTGTGACTCAATACCAAGAAATGTGTCTTTGGTGTTTCATCAGGTAAAATCTTAGGATATATAATATCCCAATGTGGTATTTAGGTTGACCCCAAAAAAGTTAAATAAATAATGGACATGCCTCCACCTACAAATTTAAGACAACTTTGCTCCCTCCAATGCAAGATTTAGACAATATGTTGCTTTATGGCTTAAATAATAGATAATACTAAATCATTCCCTAGACTACTTTAAAAGGATATAGAATTTGAATGGGACATCACATGTTGAGAAAACTTTGACACACTCAACTAATACCTTCTAAATCCACCTGTCTTGGTACCACCATCACCTGACAAGCCACTTCTACTTTATCTATCAATAACATATATGTACTTGGTGTATTTCTAGTACAACATGATGATCAACATAAGGATCGATCCATTTACTAAATTAGTCATACACTTGTTGATTACAAACAAAATTACCCAACAGTATAAAAAATTTGTGTGGCACTTCTATTTTCTACTCAAAATCTAAGGTAGTATATGATTAACAATGACACACAAGTCTTTGCAAAAGTCAATCCTTTAAAGTTCCTCATGTTGAAACCACATCTCTTAGGATGTATTTTGAAATGGGTTATGTTAATCACCAAATTTGACCTCAAAATCATCTTAAAAATTTTATTAAAAGTCTAGATAATTATAGATCAATTGGCATTAGCCCCATTATTAGATACAAATCCTATTAACAATGATTTTAGAGATGACTTCATATCATATAATACCACTTCTAATACATGGATAATGTTCTTTGATGGCTCTATATGTGCATCTAGTGACGGATACATAATGTTTTTCATAAACCCACTTGGCCACATAGTACCCATCTCTTACCAACTTAGTTTATATATACCAATAACATCATAGAATGTGAATCTCTTATCTTAGGCCTTCAAGTAGCTCAAGATCTCCAGATCAAATCAATTAAAGTTTATGGGGACTCATAATCAATTGTTAATCAAGTTAAAAAAATCTACCAAACCAAATAAGAATGACTCATTCCCTAAAATAATATGGTTAAATGTCTACAGGATCAGTTTGAAAACTTATCTATTAAAAATATTTCGTGTAAAGATAATCATCATACCGATGTAATGACTAGTGTAGCATCATTGATTCCCATTGACATAGATGAAGACTAGGATATCTTCACTATCAAAAAATTATAATATCCATTATTTTCTTATGTGGACCTCATATATCTAATGGTTTTAGTTATCACATGTAGCATAGTAGCATCTAAATGGTTCTCTGATACAAATAACTTTTTACATAAATCTATAATACCTGATACTTTCTCAAGAAATCAAAAAATCAAACTATGGAAAAAGTCCTTATGATATTTCATTATTAGATGTGACTTATTCAAAATATATTTTGAGGGACACTCAATTTGATGTTTGATAGATGAGGAAGTTAAGCTAGCTATTCGACAAGTACATGAAAATGAATATGGTGGTCATTTTATTAGTAAAGTGATGTCACACAAATTACTCAAGCAAGGTTACTATTGGCCAATCATGGAATAATAATGCCAATAATACACTAAGTTATCAACAAATCCTAACACCATGGAAACCTACACCATGTCCCTTAACAAAAACTATAACCTATCGTATCCCCATGGCCATTCATGTTATGGGGTTTTGATCTAATCAATAAGATAAATCTAGAATATGTAGGATGTCATAAATTCATTATCATAGCTATAGAATAATTTTAAAAATGGTTGGAATCCATTCTAATATAATACACAAAGGGAGAATATATGTGTCATTTTATAATGACCAACATCATTTCTCACTTTGGCCTCCCAATGGCCATTATCATAAACAATGGAGCTTCTTTCAAAAATAAAATAGTGAAGATATTTTATGATAAATATAAAATCTCACACACATTCTCTACTCCATGTGATCCATAAGGCAATGGTCAAGTAGAAGCAAAAAAAAATATAGTCAATAGTATCTTCAATAAAATAATTACCAAATTTGGTGATGATTGGCACAATCATCTCATCTATGCATTATGGGCTTACCACACCCATATTGACACACTAATAAGAGCTACACCTTATTTCCTAGTATATGACATAGAAGTAGTTATCTCACTAGAGTTATAAATCCCATCCTTATGGGTCTCCTTAAAAGGGATCATCATAGATTATCGATATATAGAGAGATATCTTCATAAATTAGAAAAGTTGGATCACATGTGTAATCAAGCCATAAAGAATCTCAAGGAATATTATAAATGAATCTAATGGACTTATAATAACCACGTCCATAATAGGGAATTCAAAGTCAACAATTTGGTTTTAAAATAAAATAAAATAAACTTTGATGCCAAAGAAGACAAAAAAGAAAATTCAAACTAAATTCGCTTAGCCCATACATAATCACATAAAATTTTATCCCAAAATTATACCATCTAGTTTTAATTTATGGCAAGGAAATCAAAAAGCCATTTAACAACATGCATCAAAGGAGATTTTACATATAAAATAAAAAAAATTATGATATTGATTGTACATAGCTTATATCCATAAAATACAAAAATAATATAAAACTCAAAATTAGAGATTATATGCATTGCCATGTTTACATCTCTTATATTTGCTAGACACTAAATGCACTAACTATCATATAATATAGTCAGTTTTATCATACATACATGCTTCATTTATTCTTTTTGATTGCTTATATATTGATATAGGACTCATGTCCACTATACCAATCTAAATTTGTTATTATCTACCCACTTGGGGCATATACACTGATACATGGGTTCTTCACTTGACACAATTGCCCATTTAGGGGAACCCTATATATAGTATCAATTACCATATTCAATCTATCTATGTTCTACACATAGATTTAACATTATTATATCTTGATATTGATCATTCTACACTTACTCAAATTTCTTATCAACTATTACTACTTTAGATTCAACATATTTACATCCTAACTCTTGCACAATTTTGTCTTACATATCATGAATACTTTCATTTCTAGTTTTCCTAGTTTATATTTGATTGTATCTTTATGATTATTATATTCAAGGTCATTTAAATATGTCATTTTCATTTGTCTCTATGCCATTTATTTTCATAGTAAGTATGATTTAGAAATGTGCCCATGTCCTTGTGGGTGCCTTCCTAATTGTGTCTACAGACATTTGAACATGCCCTTCTATGTGGATGCAAGCCAACTTACTTGTTTATGTATGTAAACATTTGAACATGTCCTTATATGTCTTATTTTCTCATATTTATAGACATATGCCCATGTACCTTGTATTATGGCCCCTTGGTCTAATTTACATACCTCAAGTCTATTTTATGTATGATTTATTACATGTGTTATAGCCATGACACTTGTATCTTGCTTGTCACACACTCTAGCTTTAGATTCCATAAGGGACCTCATGCATCTCCCCTTCTTACTTGGGTCCTATGATGGACATCATGCCCCATACCCCTAGGTAGTTATTTAGTTTTTACTCAAATTTATTGTTATATATTGTTACATCTATCTTAACACCCTTGTGAATGTTATACATGACATATATCACACATTAAAAATTAATGATATAATTATATTACATTATAATGATATGTATTCACATTATATTGTATTATTATGTAGATATCATATATGCTCTAGCTAACACACATTTTGTAGAGCTTTTTATTTTGAGGATAGCTCTTGCATAGGTTCAAAAAATCCCATCAAGAGAGGTGGAATTCACATGGGTTTGTTGTAGAGATCAGGATCCTATAATTTATTTAAATTATAAATTTTAGCACATAGATGTAGATTATAACAATCATACTCAAGAAAACATAGTGAGAAAATAGTGACATAGATATCAACAGAGTTGTACAGAAATTAGAGCAAAAGAAAATTAACACCCAAATTAGGACACTAGTAGCACATATACAATAATGGGTGTACTATCCAAGATATGGAACTACTATCTAATAGCCTCACTTTAAGAAAAACTATGTTAGATATAAAAATACAATAGGTACAGTATAGGTTTGCACAAGTTTAATTACAAATTTGTTAGTTTTTCCCAATTTTACTCTAATTCATACCAGTTTAATTATGATTCATACCAATTTAATCATATTATGGGTATCATGAAAATTATGAAAATTCCCATTTTTATTATAGATACTCAAATATAAATAATTATAACTCATTCTAGAATCCATATTCTTAGATATCATGTTTGGGGGAATGTACATGACACATTGTTTCTATATGATCACTTTCACACTAGTTGATCAGATGAAATGACAAATTCCATGTCATTCTCTATGTTATATACATCCAACATCATATTCTAGGTTATAAACTAGTTTTATGTCTTACTCCATCTTCAATGGTTGGCATACTAGATTGACTTGGAGTCACCTAATATACCTGAGTGGCCACATAGATGACATACCCAGTAAGACATTTTTAATTACATCATGCAGTTTCAATTTTATATGAATATACTATAAATGGGTGGTAATTTATGAATTCATACCCTAATTTATTTCTTTAACCACTTACGTAATAGGGTTGGACACACCATCAGTCTAATCTAAGATATTCACATGTCATGATCCACCAAGCAAGGGTGGGAAATGATGAAGCCAAAACTAGATTGAGTTTTTGAGCTAACCATACATGAGGATTGAGCAAGCCATCATCTTAGTACAAGTTATTAGCCAATTTATCACTATATACATGCACACACATAGTTTATCACTAGGTTTATACATTAGTTCACGTAACTAGTAAGGTGTATTCGTTCTTTTCTTCTCTCTTATCCTTTTACTCATTTTTACTTAATTTTTCTTCTTTACTCAGTTTAGTCTTTGTTTTTTACATATATTAAGTAAAGACTAATTTATGCATGTTTCAATTAAATAAAATTCATTATATCATGCTTCACATACTCAGACCTAGCTTCATGGGCTTCACATCCTATGTAAGTCTAAGAATGCTTCTTTCCCCTTTATCTTAGTCATTTCACTTTGTTGCATTACTAGAATAAATGGGGGGGACGTAATCACCAAAAATTAATATTTTAGTGATAAGAGTGATAATTGAGACTACATATCCCTATATTATCCCTAAGCATATCCTAGATACTATTGCCACACTTATCCATCCTTTGTATAGGCCACAAACATCCCTAGTTAGACCTAAAATAGTCCTAGACTATCGTTCTTGAATCTTGGCCCTTTATGCCTAGTTTGTTGCCACTTGGACACTAGATCCATAATATGGACATTAGCACCACATGGAACTAGTGTATCAATAATGGCACTAATGTCCTTTCCCTCTCTTTTTCACAAAGGGATATCTTTTCAAATCTAAAATCTCTTAGGGTTGGCCTATACCACTTTTAGCACCTAAAAAAGCACCATAATAGTATATATACATTAATTTTATTCCTCTAACCAAGAGATGGAAATAAAATAAAAAGTACACATTCAAACTTAGAATAATTCATGCACAATTAAGGTTATTAATCCCTATTCCTCCCTACATCTACATACTACCATCTATAATAGTCCTGAGTCATATTAGCTAGATTTCTAATCTTAAGTACATTCAAGGAACTCAAGTCCATTATAAGACTATCATCACTTGTACTTGTACCAGAACTTAGGTGGTGAGAACTACAATGAGCTTGATCCCTGCTCTAAGTATTTCTATGTAGGAAACTCTTATCATAGTGGGATGTTCAGGATGTCCAACATACCCTACTAACATACACACTTTTTAGTTTATATCAAATGGATTCCCTAGAAACATGGAGTATTAGGGTTTGCTCATTAATTTTTTAAAAATAAGAAATATAAAGGTTTTCATAACTCATGCATGTAGGTACAGACATTAAAAATCTAGACACACATGCACCTATAAATTCAAGCTAGTTCTTTATAGAGGACACTACTACCAATATAGGGACACTACGACCACATTTACAATAATAGAACTATTGTCAAATTAGGTGCTATTGTATAAGATGAGTTATAAAACTAAGATCATTTTTATCACACTTAGACTAGCCTTTAACTCAATTTTTATCTCTTAGATAATATGTTTCAATCATTTTCCATCTAAATTATTACATACACTATTTTTTGTTATTCTTAGAGAGGTCAAATTTAGTCAATTCTATCACAAATTAGTGGTTATATTTATTTTATATTATTACCCTAATTTAACATACTAATCTTTTTAACAAACACAGTGTTGACCAAATTTGACCTTACAGGTCAAAGTGTGACCCTTATAGGTAAAAAATTGATCTTTAAAGGTTTATAGAATGTTTGATTGTCATATAGTGTATTATATGTTTTTTTAATGTTTTTTAATGTTATTTTATCATTGATCATAACCTAATTAGTAAATATGTCATTTTGAGTCATTTACTAAGCATTTATGGGTCATAAATGTAAGTGGAATAGTTTTTAAGGTGTGAACATGTCCTATTTTCCTTACAAACATCCAATAGCTTAGATTACCTACTAGGAATGTTAGACCTATCTGAATCTTATAAGTTATCTAACTGAAGATCAAGAAATCAACTAAAAAGAGGGAATTTAGCACTTGCATGACCCATGAGTGAAGATGAAACATGGGAAAAAACCATGTAACATCTCTTAATATTCCTTAGGTTAATTTATATTCTTGACATGATCTAGAAATTTCATTTTTGATCTAAAACCATTCTACTACTTCTTTGCTTTTCTAGACACATAGAAGTGATCAACATGTTTGTTCTTGGTGTGGATAATTGATGAGATTTCAATTCAAAGACTTTTGGGAGGTGGTATTACACTAAAATAGATTAATTTACATAAAAATATTTATAATATTGGTCATCCATGATTTATGAAGCATCCTTTACAAGCTTACTACGTTTTTCTTCTCATTATTTCCTGCACCATATAGGTTTTGCTCTATTATGGATAGGTCCATATAATATAGTTGGTGATGTTGATTCAAAAGGATGTTGGATCTATTTTAAAATTTTCTTCATGATTGGTTTCATTATTCATGGTGTTTTTATGGGCAAGTTGTCTCATGTTGCAGGAAGATGTCACCATGTGAGGTCTCAGTCAAAGTTCTTCTTGTTTACAAAATGTTGGTTCCCTATAGAGGTCTCATGTAGATGGAATATGGTGTAACATATGTATCAAATCCCTATAATCACCTATATTAGTTTTTAGTCTCATAACATCATTTTTTGATCAAATATATAGTCATGAACACATCACAATTAACTCCTTATTCATTCACATTTGTAGTCATATGAATGAGTCTTGTTTAGCTTATTCATGGAACTATAATGAAGCTGTATCATTTGGTTAAAGTCATAAATTTTTTATGATTTTTCATTTTTATGTTTTAGGAAGTGTCATACTAGTTACACACTCCATCACACCAAACAATCACTAGCTATACTCATATGCTCTATTCCAGATGTTTGCTAGAGGTTTTCACATTGGAATAGATGATATAGAGATTGTCTTAGGATATAATTGATGAAAATAAATAATTTTAAGTATTAAAAATTATTTTTAGTGGTTCATGGGACCATTCATCCATATAAATCATTCCATTCCATGCTCATTACCTATATACATCCCATACACACCTATAACAACTTCCTTGATGACATCATGCTGAGGTGGAAAGTTTGATAGGTGTTTACATATTTTAAGATTACCAAGAATGCATTGAGACATTTTAAAGAATCATATAAGTGATCATAAACTTGTCCATATTACATATTTCCCACAATTTCATGCTCACTACCTATGTATATAAATTCCCACCTACAAGTGGTACCTCAAAGTTATGAAGGTCTTTGAATGGGGAATTTGGAGCATGGTAAGGTTATTTTAAAAATAATATAATGTATTAAAGCCCAAATAATAACTATTTGAAACATAAAATGTGAAAGTTAATGTGTAACTAGCTTCAAGCACAAGATGACTGAGTTTAGGGAAACTTTCCTAAAAAGGTGAAAATAGAGGTCCAAGGGCATGTTGTGAATATCATATAACATGGTTACATTGACTTTTGAAACATATAAATAGGTAAACCTTGTATCCTCTATCATGGAGAAGATATATTCCAAATATGGAGGTCATAAAGTGAGTAAAAAATAGATGTTTAAGGCCTCAAGGATGCCTTCAAAAGCACTAAAATCCTACATTCATATCTATAGGTTCTAAGTTTTGAATGCCCATTGATATCCTAAAGAGTAAAAAGGGAAAATTTCCATGTTTAGAGGAAATTATGGAGTGAAATATATAACAATTGGAATGGAGGCAATTAAGATAAGTTAATTAGTGAGGTTTCAAGGTCTAGTGATCATCTACATGTGTCCTTTTCTTTTGAAAACATCCACCTATAATAGATTGTTGATTTATACATCATTCATGGTAGGGTCTTAAGTATGGGATAGATATCAATTTTATCTATGGGAATATGATTAAAAATCAATCAGAGTATCTCAAGGTGTTGTGAAGTATTTTCTAAGTTAAATTTACACTTACAAGACCTAACACAATTAACTACAGTTGACTGTGAGGGGTAGAGAGTAAAAGGAGTGGGATTATTGAGGTGGGCTTAATTTAAACATGAATGAACATGTAAAAATAATTGTTAAATGAGCTTATATATTTAATAAATGTCTTTATACATCATTATAAAAGTCCAAATAATCTATAAACACCTACAGAATCATCTTTTGGCTAAAAGGGTAGGAAACACAGTCAAAACACCTTGATCAATCACACAGAGGACATGACCATGAGGAGTTTTAGAAAGAGTTAAAATGAAAAATTAATTAGAATGGATTAAAAATGGTAATTTACATCTCATGATATATTTATATCAAGTAAAAATAAATAAAACTCTCTCAAATGCATCTCATAATCCATGTGGTAGAAAATACTTTTGCATAGTTTGCCTTCTAAAAGTCTCTCTTAGATTTTTTGAGAGTTGAAGGGCTAAATGACCCAACCAAGGGCTGAAAAATTGTGAATAGAATTTATAAGACTTTAATAATACTTGAAAACTTTCTACTTATCTGAGTAAATAGGGGAAGTACCATCTGTTTTATCTCAGATAGAGGGTAATTTTGATTAAAAATAAACATTTAAAGCAGGGTTTTTTAATTTTAAACACACCTAATTAAACATTATAAACACATCATAGAATGAGGGAACCTAACAGAATGCTTTAAACCTTTATTGTTGCAGTCAAGTGTGTCAAGCAGGGTTTGGGCCTACAAGCCAAATGGAGAGTCATCTCCACTTACACCTTGAAATTAGATATTTAATCCATTTTTTAATGAATCTATGGTAATTATAGGTGTTTTAAATCTTCAAAATTTTAGAGTAAATATGAGCAGTTCATTTGAGCTTAGAGACAACACTAGATCTACAAGAAAAGGAGAAAGGAGCTCGATAAGACAACTTTAAGTATTTGCATCTCCCTTTATAATTTTCATGGAGATACAAGGAGATAGGATGAGTTATATATGGCCTAAAAAATAATTTTTGGAAATTTATTTGAGATTAGAATGTCAAGCTTTTATGAAGAAAGCTTAAGAGTGGAAATGGCATAAAACCCTACCAAACCCTGAATAATGACCCAATTGGAGAAATGAGTATGAAAGGATATTATAAGGGAATATAATGGAATGAAATATAATTTTATGTTGAATAATAATCTCTCAAGATACCTACCATAAGGATTATTTGTACATAATTTTATGGATGGAGTATAAAATATGGTTTTCTTGACTATTTTGTGAATTGTGTAGGTTGTAGGAGGTTTGAAGAGATTATAATCACTATAAGGGAATATTAGGAATTAACATACATCCCCATTTAAATCTAATTCATTTTAAAAACTACTAAGTACCTCAACTAACTACTTCATCTCATCTAGTCAAAACTAGCATAGTGACCAAGATAGTGAGAAGGTTGGAAAACTTCAAGTAAGCTAACTGTAAGGTGTGCAAAATGCCTTTAAGGAAATGGAGAGTATTTAAAAGTGTAAACCACTCACTCCAATATCTTTTCATGTAAAATTGAATCTAATTTTAAGGCCAAGTGTGCAGGGTGTGTGAAAGAAGAGTTATTTTGACTATAGATGGTGATAGCTCATTTTTAGATGATTCCAAATGACTAGGACTACAACCAATGCATGGAGAGGAATGTATATAATCCTTACCTCTCACACCAATAATAATAATTTTACCTAATCAGTTTTGGGAAATTCAAGTAGGGATAAATCATGAAGGTAACTTTTTGACCCAACAAAGGGAATCTTATGCCACTTTTCAAGAGTTTCATGCCTTGAATAGCCACTTGTCTCTTCTGACCTTGCATCATCCATTTAATATCCTCTTCTCATTAATATTTAACTAACTCTCTTAGATTTAAAAGTGTCTTAATGACCTTTAGACTTATCTCTCCTTCTTTCTCTCTCAAGTTATATAAGAACTAGCCATTTTGACCTTTGTAACTTATGCTCCACCTAAGTATGGCAAAGTCTTGTTTATTTTCATACTATTTAATCAATAAGAATACTGATTTTCACCTCTTCCATGAATATTTATAGTGTGTTTTACTTGTATTATGGATCTTTCTTAGTGATTTCTCTTGTTTCTTTAGCATGTTGTCTCATTATCTCACCTATTTGTAGTTGGAAAGCTTCTTCTTGTAGGTCATGTGAAGTGTTCTATGAAGTGTCAAGGTTGAGTGAGTTATCCTATTCAATAGTGTAATTTTAGACCTCTTGTCTATTCCTCCTAGCCTAAAGATTCATCCATAACCTCATACTAAAATATTGATGTGAGAAGATGCAAATTGGAGAAGTGTATGTTGAGTTAGTCCCATTTTCTCGTGTGTAACATCTATCTAGTTGGTAGTCATCAAGTATTTTAGTGTATCACCTCTATTAGGATATTTTTATTTCAATTTTATCTCTCCTTTTTCCTTCAAATTGTTTAGGTGTAGTAGTGTTCTACAAGTGATACATCAAGGGAGCTAGCCCTATCTAGAGCTTCACCTCATTCTTAGGTTACCCAAAAGTCTAGAGGTGTTTCAATTGTGCCACGTGGAAGAGGAAAGATGAGACATCTCCTAAAAAGGTGAAAATCCAAGTGATAATATTTTTTTGCATGCTTGGTGGGACTCTTAGTCAAAGATGTTGAAATATTTTTGGTGTCATCTTTCAACACATCAACCTTTGGAGGCATTTATCTAAACATAAATGGCATCTCTAAGATTACATTAGTTGGTCAATTAGCCTAGGTATTCCTTTTGAATATTTTTTATAGTTATTCCTTATGTTCTTACTTCCTAATGAAGTTCCATGGTTGAACTTGGTGTTAAATATTATTTTACACAAGTTGGTGAGGTTTATCAAGCTCATGGAATTCCCTATCATCCTTGACATGATCCTTACCAATTTCAATATGATTCTTACTAGCTCCAATCTGACCATTTTCAACCTTATAATGAGTTGTATCAGTCTTATAACTATCCTCCTCAATATTTTTCTTCTCCTAGTCAACCTAGTGACTCCTCTAATTAGTCCATTACAACTTTCAAGAAAACACTATTGGGATATGAGAAGTACATGTTGAATCTTTAAAAAATTAGGGGACATGGTCAAGATATTCTTAATAATTTAATTCATAAGTTGATAGATACATTAGATATGGTTAAAAGAGAGTGGGCACCTATTAAGAGAGCCAATTGGCAAAGGCTCAAAAGTGAGATGCTAGATGTAGGTGGATTGATTGCATCCTTAGAAGATAGGCTAAGAAATTATGAAGAGCAACCTCACCAAGTATATCAGTCTTAATATACACTTACCTAAGATTAATATTAGTCCTATATGGCCTGTACTTATGAGCCCAATCAAGCTTATGAAAATTACTTTTTCCCCAATCAACTAGAAGAGAGATTTGGTAAGACAAAATTGGTTTTTATTTAAAATATTGATAGGTAGATTGAATTGGCCAATAGGAAGATGAAATATTCCATATCATTAGGAAATGAAGTGGATTTTAATCCCTCATTTCCATCTCTAATTTCATCCTCACCCAAATTAGTGACCTCTAGATATGAAATCCCAAGTTGGAGACAAGGTGGAAAATCCAAGCCTAAGGAGATTCCAAGTTTCTTAAACACTTCATCCACTCCTTAAGTTGCATCACTACCTCAAGAAGATACTCATAATACCAACATCATATTCTATAATAAGGTAGTGGAATCATGTGGAAATAAAGAGGAGAAACACCTTGATAAATAATGTTAAGTTGAGAAAGATCTTGGTCTTATGCAAGTCCCTCCCACCCTTCCTCGAGAGACATATTATTTTCCATGCCATCTCTATTGTAATCCTTATCCTCATGATGTTGCATATGAAATTAAATAAATAATTTTCCAAGAGAACCTATCCAATCAAATTGAATAGTTAGATTCAATGATGAAGTTACTAAGTCAAGGTGTGATGGAAGGTTTAGACCCAAAAGAAGATTATATGCCTAAACACACCCTATATAACCTTCCTAAAGAGAGTAATAAAGTTTAATCGGATGTAAATTAAGTTATTTTCAAATGTAAGGAATAATACCAAGCTATTATATCCCAAGGTCTACCTCCCCTTCCTCAAGAACTTTCAAAATTTGATGTTGAGATCTATGTGTCTCCTTCACCAACTAGTTCATCTTGTCCTCACCCCATCACCATTTGCCTTGATATATATATATATATATATATATATATATATATATATATATATATATATATATATGGTATAGGAACATTAATAGGATTATTTTTTTGATAAAAATTTATAACTCTTGATTGAATAAGACATATATCCTTCATAGCCTCATTGGTCTAAGTCACATTATTTTGAGATGCCTAGTCTTGGCATCACCAAGAAGGAGAAGGAGATTGAAGATCTTGCATCCCTTGAGAAACAAAGTCATGATATGGCTTAAGTAAAAATTGAGATCCATAAAGAGGTTATAAATTTTTAATAAGAGGAAATAATTATAGGGACTCCCTTTGGTGATCACAAGTGTAATTTTGCCTTCTTGTATGAAAAGAAACATGTTGAAGACTCTTTTACAACTATCTGTGAGGAATGTGATAAACACTTAAAGAGGGAAGTAATTGAATAAGACTATAAATATGATTAAAATTTTGTGGATAATCATATCAGTCATGAAGATGAATGTTCTATTAAGGATGGAGAATAGTTTCAAGTCATCACCAAAGAGGTTGCAGTCTTAGAAAAATCTATTGAGATCAAGGTGGAAGTTGATGTTATTAAAGTTGACCCAATACATTAGCATGACTTTGAATCACCCTCAGATGAATTGAAGCTTCAATAACCCCATATTTATGACCTCATACATTAATAATATAATGTTAAATAGGTAGTGTTTCTAGATGATAAAGAGGACTAAGATGATTAGCATTTATAAATGCAATTCTTTCAAGATATTGAAGAGCTTTGCCAAGTTGAGGGTTAATTACATGATAAGGTGAAGAAAGTGTATCTAATGGAGGATAATGACCAATATTGGGTAGAATATGCAAATATCCTTGATGATCTAGAAGAACTTTTAGCTTAGAAGAAACCCAATTTTAGTAAGAGCATTATATAAATCAAGAAGGTATGCCTTGTTGAACCACCATCAAAGTTTGTAATTGAGGATCCATATGACAAGGTTGAGGATGTTTGGATGAAAGAATACTTCATTTACATATCCAAATTGTTTGGAATTTCTTGGTTCTCATTCAACATCATACTAATGAAGTTAGCAAACATCATGAAAGTTTTGGAAGCATCAATGTCAAGGATCAAAAGACTATATGTGTCATTCATTCCTTCATGTCATGAAGCAAAAAGGGTTTCAAACTTACCCATTGATATAGGAGGGATTTTTCATCTTAAGTTTTTAATTTTTTGAGTCATTTTGTTTAGTTTGGTGTGTGTGTTCCATAAGTGTTCATAAAGCACATGTATGTTTGATTTTACTTTGTGTGTGTCTTTTGTTTTGTGTGGTTGAGGTAGTCATTGGTCTTGCCTTGATTAATGATTTTTTTCAAAATAATATTTTTGTTTCTTATAATTTATATGAATCCCTAATCCTAATGGATTGATAAGGTTACTGTTCTAGTTAGTATAACAGGCATACTACCCCTATGAGTCACCAATTTATTGACCAAATTTGAGTCTATAGGTCAAATTGGGACCCCAATAGGTAAAAAATTGATATTTAGAGGTTTATAGAGTGTTTAATATTATGTCATAGTGTGTATTATATGTTTTTTTGTCATTTAATGTTATTTAGCCTTGATCATAGCCTAATTAGTCAATATGCCATTTTGAGTCATTTAATAGGCATTTAGGGTCATAGATGCAAGTGACATAGTTTTCAAGGTTTGAAAGTGTCCTATTTTCCTTCCAAACATGAAAGAGGTTATATTACCTTGTAAGAGTGTTAGACCCATCTGAATCTTTTAGGTTATATAATTGAAGATCAAGAAACCAACTAAAAAGAGGGAGTTTGGCACTTGTACAGACCATAAAGGAAGATGAAATGTGGGATAAGGCCATGTAATGTGTCTTAATCTTCCTTAGTTTCATTTGCATGCTTTACATTATTTTCAAGTACCATTTTTGAGATAAAACCATTTTGCTCCTTCTTTGCCTTTCTAGACACAAAAGTTATCAGCAAGTTTGTGCTTGGTATGGATAGTTGAAGAGGTTTTAGGTCAAACCATTTTGAGATGTGGTATTAAACTTAGAGACATAAATTTACATAATAATATTTCAAATATTAGTCAACCATGCCTTATAAACCATATTTTACAAGCTGATTATGTTTTTTATACTCACTATTTCCTACACTCTATAGGTTTTGATCTATTTTGGATATGTCAATACAATAAAAAATGGTGATTTTGAATCAAAAGTGTTTTGATCTATTTTTATATTATATTCATTCTTGGTTTCATTTTTCATGTTGTTTTGATGGGTAAGTCATCTCATGTTGTAAGAAGGTGTCACCATGTGAGGTCTCACTTAAAGTTCTCCTTGTTTGTAGAATGTTTATTCCCAATATAGGTCTAATGTATATGTAATATGGTATCCCATAGGTATCAAACCCATATTTTCACCTCTCTTCATTTTTAATATCATGACACCACGTTTTGATCAAATATGTAGTCATGAACACATCATAATCAACTCCTTGCTCATTACCACTTACAGTCAAATGTATGAGTCTTGTTTAAATTATTCATGTAACTATAATGAAGTGTATCATTTGGTTCAATTCATTAAGAGATTATTATTTTTCATTTGTATTTTTGGGGAAGTGTAAGACTAGTTACAAGTTCCTTCATCACACCAAATAGTCACTAGTTATATTTGTATGCTTTATTCAAGATGTTGGTTAGAAGTTTTCATGTTATAATTTTAATGATTAAAAATTAGTTTGAGTGGTTCCATTAATCCATACATATTACTCCATTCCATGCTCACTACATGCCTACAACCCATAAACACCTACAATAGCCTCCTTGATGATGTCATGTTGAGGTGGAAAGTTGGATAGGTGTTTCAATATTTTAAGATTGAAAATAATACATTTATACATTTTGTGAAAGATTATAAGTGATCATAAACATATCCATATTATATACTACCCAAAATTTCATGCTTACTGCCTGTGTATACAAATGCCCACCTACAAGTGGTACCTCAGAGCTATGAAGGTCTTTGAATGGGAAATTTACAAAATGATCATGTCCTTTTTCAAATCTCATAATGTGAGAAATCCAAAATAATACCTATTTGAAGCATCAAGTGGGCAAGTGAATTTGTAACTACCTTTAAGTACAAGATGACTGAGTTTAGGGAAACTTTCCCAAAAAGGTGAAAATAGAGGTTCTAGGGCATTGTATGAATATAATATAACATGGTTTAAATGATTTTTTAAACATATGAATAAGTAAAACTTGTATCCTATATCATGGATAAAATCTATTCCAAATATGGAGGTCAGAAAGTGAGTAGAAGATATAAGTTTAAGGCCTTAAAAATGCCTTCAAAAGCACTAAAATCCTACATTCATATCTATAGGTTTTGAGTTTTGAATGCCCATTGATATCCTAAAGAGTAAAAAAGGAAAATTTCCATGTTTAGAAGGTATTATGGATTTAAATGTATACCAATGGGCATGGAGGCCATCAAGATAAGTTTATTAGTGAGGTTTCAGGGTCTAGTGATCATCTATAAGTGCCCTTTGCTTTTGAAAACATCCACCTACATCAGACTATTGATTTTTACATCATTCATTGAAAGGTATTAAGTATGGGATAGATATAAATTTTGGATAGTGGAAGATGATTCCAAATTTGTCATAGTATTTCAAGGTGTTTTTAAGCTATTCCAAGTGAAATTTACACCTATAGGACCCCACACAGTCAACTATAGTTGACTGTGAGGGGCAGAGAGTAAAGAGAGTGAGCTTATTGAGGTGGGATTAGTTTAAACATGAGTACGCAAGCCCAAATAATTGTTAAATTAACTTAGAGATTTAATAAATGTCTTTATACATCATTATCAAAGTCAAAATAAGCTAACAATAATCATCTTTTGGCTAAAAGGGTAAAAAACAAAGTCAAAACACCTTGACCAATCAAACAAAGGGCATGACCATGAGGAGTTTTAGAAAGAGTTATAATGAAAAGGTCATTGTAATGGATTTAAAAGGGGAATTTAAATCTAATTATATCTTTATATCAAGGAGGTAGAATAAAAAAACTCTCTCAAATGCATCTTGTAGTCTAGAGGGTAGAAAATACTTTCACGCAGTCTACCTTCTAATAGTCTATCTTGGATTTTTGGAGAGTTGAAGGGTCAAATTACCTAACCAGGGGATGGAAAATTATGAATATCATATATAATACTTTAATAATCCCATAAAACTTTATACTTTATTGAGTAAATAAGGGAAGTACCCTTTGTTTTGTATCAAATAGAGGGTACTTTTTTATTGAAAACCTTACAGTTTTAAGAATGGCAATGGTCAGGTAATATAAGATCCAAATAAACCTTTAAATAAGGTTTTTAAAGTTTAGAAACAACTAATTAAATATTTTAAACACCTCACAGAAGTAAGAAACCTAATAAAATGCTCTAAACCTTTAGTGTTGTAGTCAAGTATGCCAAGCAAGGTTTAGGCCTAAAAGCCAAATGGAGAGTCATCTCCACTTCCACATTGAGATTATATTTATAATACATTTTTAAATTAGTTTAGGTTCATTATAGGTGTGTTCAATGTTTCAATTTTTAGAGGAAACATGAGGAGTTCATTTTTGGCTCAGAGATAACATTAGGCATGTATGAAAAGGAGAAAGGAGCTCGATAGGATAACTTTAAGTGATTGTATCTCCCTTGGTACTTTGAATGGAGATCCAATGAGTTAGGATTAGTTATAAAAGGTCATAAAAAGTAATTTTGTGGCATTGAGTTTAGATTTGAGTTTCAAGGTTTTATGAACAAAGCTTAAGAGTGGAAATGGCATAAAACCCTACCAAACCTTGAATAATGACCCAATTGGAAAAATTAGGATAATGGATATTATAATGAACTATAATGGAATTTAAAATGATTTTATGTTTAATAATATGCTATTAGGATCCCTAATATAAGGATTAGTTGTATATAATTGTATGGATGGAGTATAAAATAGGGGTTTCTCTATTATTTTGTGCATTGTGTAGGTTGTAGGAGGTTTAAAGAAATGACAATCATATGGAATGGAAGATTAGGAATTTATATATCTCCCCATGTAAATTTAATTCCTTGTAAAAAACCCTAATTTCCTCAACTAGCTACTTCATCTCAACCAGTCAAACCTGGCATAGTGACCAAGCTAGTGAAAAGGGTGGAAAACTTCAAGGAAGCTAATTTTAAGTTGTGCCTAATTCCTATAAGGATGTGTAGATTATTTTAAAGTTTAATCCACTAATTCACATATATTTTCATCTTAAATTTAATCCAATTTTTAGGCCATATGTGTAGGGTGTTTGAAAGAAGAGTTATTTTGACTACAGATGGTGATAGCTCACTTTTAAATGATTCTAGATAATTAGGACTATAACCAATACATGGAAAGACATTTATGAAATAATTTTCTCTCATTCCAATCATCATACATATACCTAATAATATTTAGAGGTTCAAATAGGGCTAAATCATGAAGGTAGTTTTTTGAGCCAATAAAGGGAATCCTACGCCACCTTTCAAGTTTTTCATGCCTTGAATAGCCACTTGTATTTTATAACCTTACATAGTCCATTTCATATCCTATTATCATGAAAAATTAACTCATTATCTTATATTTATAAGTTTCCTTATGACCTTTGGACTTCACTCTCCTTCTCTCTCTCAATTTCTATAAGAACTAGCCATTTTGGCCTTTGTAACTTATGTTTCACCTAAGTATGGCAAAGCCCTACTCATTTTCATACCATTTTATAAATAATAATAATAATAATAATAGTGATGATGAATTTTCATAGTGTGTTTTTCATAGATCATGGATCTTTCTTAGTTATGACTCTTTTTTCCTTATCATGTTGTCTCATTCTCTCACCTATTTGAATTTGGAAATATTCTTCTTATAGCTCATGTGAAGTGTTCTAGGAAGTGTTAAGGTTTAGTGAGTTATCTTATTCAATAGTGTCATTTTATACCTCTTATCTAGTCCTCTTATCCTAAACATTCATCCATAACCTCATAATTAAAATATTTATGTGAGAATATGTAGATTGGAGAAGTGTATATTGAGTTAGTCCCTTGTTCTCATGTGTAACATGTAGCTTGTTGGTATTCATAAACTATTTTGGTGTATCACCTCCTTTAGAACAGTTTGCTTTTAGTTTTCTCTCTCCCTTTTCCCTCTTAAAGTTTAGGTGTAGTAGTATTCTATCATTTGTATATAAAGGGAGCTAACCATATCTATAGATTCAAATCATTCTTAGGCTACCCACAAGTCTAAAGGTCTTTCAATTATGCCACTTCAATGAGGAGATATAAGACATCTCCTCAAAGGGTGAAAATCCAAGTGAAAACACAAGAATTACATTCACTTTGTCCTAAAAGGTTAAAACAAAAGTATAGGAAGTTGATTATAACATTATAACACATCTCTAGTAAATTTTTTGGATATAATTTTGGTTGCACCAAAAGTAATAGTTTTAACCCATTCCTTATAGATATTTATAAATCTTTTAACAAAGAAAGTTGTATCTTTAGGCCTTTCATATGTGATAGTTGGAGAGATGTTTCCAATGCCTATAGACATAATGAATGGAACTAAAGGCTTATTTAAAATATGTAGAGTCATTTTGTTTTAAATAAGAGGTTGAGGTATGATATTCACATTAACATTGATAATAAGTTGAAACAAAATTCTAATTTGGTTGAGTCATGATGACTTGAAGAGGTTGCCAAGCCATTTTTAAAATGTTGGAGTTCATTTTATTAATTTGAGTGGTGTGAGAATATTTCATGGTGGCCATTTTTTTAACCATTCTATAAAGAAATGAGAAACATCTATAATATTTTGGCTAGAATTATTAGAATTTTTGGTTGGAGGATTCACAACATTGGTGCTAAGAGGAGGAATAGTGTGAATGACTTCATCCATGTTACATTATGTTCACATTAATGATTTTAAATTTAGATTACATGTTTCAAAATTTGGTTTAGGATTAAGAGGATTCACTAAGTATTTTTAGGGCAGGGTAAAATTTTCACGACATGGATGAATTAGTTCATGACTTCCATATAAAGTAAGGATATAACAAAGTTTTAGATCTAGATATCCAAGTATGAATTTTTTTTGAGTAATTAGAAGTTTGGAAAATGACATCATGATGAAATTATTAGGTTATTTGGTGAAAAAAATAGTATCATCTAGGATGATAAATTTTTTTACTAACCTAAAAAAATTGTATCATCCAAGCTAACATAGTCATATAAAAAACTAAACTATATAAAGTTGGCTGATATAGTTTGAAAAAATGGTGGCATTAATGGTAGTTGATAAAAATGAACTACATTAGCCTAGTTGATGTAGTTAGAAAATGTATATAAGTGTATCAATTTAGATCATATAGTTTAGAAACAAAAAAATAATATCAAGTTATCCAATGCCATTATAAATATGACATATAAAGATATTGGGTTGGTCAATATAGTTAGGCTACTATTTAACCCTAAAATTTCGTTCATGAACTATTACTTCTTATCAAATATAAAAACCCTAGTTCTTAATCTTCATAAATGATGTGATAAAAATATATTAGTGTGAAAATGGTGTTGAGCTTACCCAAATACCCCTTTGTCAATGAGTAATACTTGCATATCCATACTTCAAAGAAGTCCTCACACTTATGTAGTTATGCCTTACATATTGGATTGTGTGTGTATCCTGTAATGTGTGATAAGCAAGTACAAAAAGTGGCCTAACTTCTAACTTTGAAAATATGGATCACAAAGTGTTCCTTTAGTAATTTAGACCTATAAACTTGATTTACCTATGACTGATATAGAAATAGGAAAAAATAAGGATGATTTAATGACCCGAGTGATTGATTGAGTGTTTTTTGGTTTATGTTTGGTGAGGAATGAATGAGGATTTATATTATATTTATACCAATCCATTTAGAGAATATATCATATAAAATCACTAAGGCTTACCATAAGTATATATTTCATTTTAAAATTTAATGAATTTAGGGCACTTGACACTTGCATTTGGATAGGACACTTATGTTTATGTGGGCATTTATCTGGGACATAAGTGTTCAGGTAGTTATAAAATAAGTGTATGTCCAAAACTAGTAGAAACTAAAGATAACTAGGTTTATAACATTTTATGTAAGATATAATATCTAAGTCATCATAATAATATTTGTTGGACTAATAAATAAATAATTAGGCATAGAGAGATAATGTATGCAAGACTTTTGGTAGTAAGAAAGGTCTAGAAGCTAAAGGTACATCCATGATATGTATTTTGAAGTGTACAAGATAGAGATGCTATTTAATTTTTAAAAATAGTGTTTACATCTATAAAATATATGATGATTTTCATAAATCATTATTATACTATAAAGAAGAATAAAGATGAATCTAAATATAATCAATGAAAAATCAAAACATGCATATAATCTAACCATTGATGGGGTGGGATTCATGTCGTGTTCACTTGAATGCATGCATGGGATATGATTAACATAAAACTATCCTATCTTGATATTCTTAGACTTAGACAAGTTTAATCAAAGATATATCTTGATACCTAATGTTTTTCTAGTGACCAATGGATATAAAAACCTAGAGAGAGGGTTACCTATATCATTAATCCCAATAGGAAAGGGTCCTAGAGCCTAAATCTAATATACAACTATAATAACTCTAACTATACCTCTATGATTAAATTAAATGATTTTGAAAGGAAATGTAAGTATTTGTACAAGTAAATTAAAGTAAAATGGAAGGGTTGAAATAATCATAAATGGTAAGGGGCCATGGTCGGCAAATGGGGGTCTAGGTAACCTAAAATGGAACATTGACAAGTCTAATAATATTATATCCACACTACTATGTGTATATATAGCCTATACAAGCATACACACACATTCATTTAATAATTAAAAAACAATATCTAAACTACTAAATGAAATAATGGAAAAAGTATAATGTTATAAATACTTATCTTGGGGTGGACTTGTCGAGCTTTAATCTTACCCTTCACTAGTGGTGCTTTACAGGATATTATTATGGTTGTGAAAACTTAAAATTATGAGATATTATATAGGCTAAAAAAGGTCCTTCTATTTAATGTCTAAGACATCTATAAGAAAATATTACTTAAAATTAAGGTTCTAGACCTAACTCTTCCAAATGTGATTTAGGGAAGAAGTGCAAGTGAAATCAGATAAAATAGAGTGTATATTACATTTTTTGTAATGACACATGACTTGTATATATAGTTTTCCAATACCAAAAAGTAAACGTTAAGGCTAAGTTGATGTCATGTTCTATATTGGTATATTTGTGAGATGTTAACTAGCAATGAATGATATCAAATAGGATAATGAATTACAAATGTCAAATAACAAGATTGGAACTACATTAGGATGAACATACATGAAGAGAAAAGACATGAAATAAATAGAATTGACATGGTCAATTACTTAATTAAGTTGGACTAGTATAAGGAATGATATGATCATGATAACATAACATATCATATTTTATAAAGCACCAAATTCCTATCCACCCCTTTACTATTGCACCCATTAAGGCATGCACTGAAAGAAATTGAAGCTCAACAAGTCACTACTAGAGAGAGATTTGGTAAGTTTTAAAAGTGAAAAATAGTATGTGTATACACTATATAGGTTCAGAAGCTATATAATACTTAATTTAACATTTTTTACTCACATATTCAAGAAGCCAATTTCATAAACAACACATGTTAACTTAGGTAAATTTCCATTTCCATGGATTCTTAGATGGTGATATATATCCTTGATTTTAATAAATCACATTGTTATATATAACTAGATATTCTTATATTATCTTATAAATATATTATCCCATAGATAACCCATTTTTTTTTGTTACACTATTGCATTGACTTTATTTCCATGAATTATTATTGTTGATTACATGTATTTATCTATTTGTGTGTCTTTTCCATAGAGGATGTTTTTTTTTTATGTTTTTTGAGTTGAGACACTAAATATTTTGGTCACTAACTTGGGTATGGTCATTAACATTATGTGATCCTAACTTATGTATAATATATACACTATAAATTTTATATATACACATAGATACATGTGTGTGTATGTGTGTGCACACGCGTGCGCACGTGTGTGCATGCGCATGTGCACACACACTCATATATAGGTGTGTGTGTGTGTGTGTGTGTGTGTTTAGAGAGAGAGAGAGAGAGAGAGAGAGAGAGAGAGAGAGAGAGAGAGAGAGAGAGAGAGAGAGAGAGAGAGAGAGAGAGAGAGAGAGAGAGAGAGAGAGAGAGAGAGAGAGAGAGAGAGAGAGAGAGAGATTATTTTTGTTGGATGTGTTTCCATGGTAGTTACCATACATTTATGGATTAATTTTACTTGATTATTTTCTCAATGTTTTATCTAGCCCATTGAGGGACATGTAAATGACATGGGATATATAGTTTCTCATGATTTCAAATTGAAATTTACATGATCTATTTTGACATGAATTGATAGTATTCTAACAATCAAATGATATGATAATTGGAAAAAAAAAATGATTTCTATGTGTGTAGATAATAATATGCTTTCACTAATTTATTATGAGAAAATTTCAATGACATGTGTCTTGGATAAAAATACTTGACTAATAAAGGATGTTTCCTAACACATGTTGATTTATCATTATTTTCTTGAAATGGATGATTATTAAAACAAGGCCTTCATCCCTCACCTAAAAATGGTGGAAAATATAAAGGCCTTTCCAAAAATCAAGATGGAAAGAAAGGAATGAAGATGAACTAATTTTTCTACTTCCTTGATTAAGAAGTGGATTAGGTGCTACTAATTTCCAAAATAACGTCTTGGCTATGTTTCAATAACTTATCAAAATTCTATGATGTGTATGTTGAGTTCTTGTGACACCCATGAGAAAATGTTGGGATATGTTTTTAACAACTAACAAAACTTTAGATATGGAATAACTATGGTGGAATTTGGGGGAAATATAAAACAAGTTTAATATTTCAATTTCTTCATTTCAATTTTGAGACATAATTTAAAATCTAAAATTAGAAAATAAACAATATTTTCAAAATTTAACACGAGAAAATTAACTACCTATAAAAATTTGCATTTATTTCAAGTGAATATTCTAATCAATTGTGGATGGAAACTTAACATTTAATCAAGGTCAAAACCCTTCATTATTACCTAGAAAAGTGAAGTTGTGTATTTTAAATTATTAACATTTAAAATTTGACACATGCATGAGTTTCACCCATGTAAGCATGACAAACTAGAGACATTATGTAGACAACTAAATTTGACACAAATATCTTATTCCCATGTTTTATTCCCAATTTAATGTATTTATAAAACTTATTAATTTTAAGCTATTTATAGAGTGTCCCCAACTTCACATAAGTCTATATTTGGTCCTTACAGATTAAAAACACCTCAACACTTATTGAAAAGGTATGTATTAGTACATATTCATTGAATCTTATCTATTGTCTAACTTTGCCTCAAAAATAAACCATGACTTGTCACTCGGACAAACTTTTTGGTTATACAAACATATATTGGATACACCCATGCACATATGGGTTTGTCTCTTTAATACATTTTTTCCTTATCTTTATTAAAATTTTCATGAGCTTCAATACTTCTAATTTTTGTTTTCTAAGTGGTTTTGATGCTCATTAGTCATCATAGATATTCATACAAATACAAGTTATTTCCAAGTCATTTTAAATAAATAGAACTATAAACTAGAAGAGGATGAGATATTATAATCAATATATAGGATAAGAAAATTTGAAAATTTAATATTAAAATAGTAATACATTGAGCCAAGATCCTTTTTTCAAGTGTCGTTTCATTGAATCCAAACCTATACATTTCTAACACTTATTTATCTTGGTGTCTCCATAGATTCTCTTATGCCAAAGGAGTGTAATTATACTTCACTAGTTCCATTGATCTCTTATATGGAAGATTAGGCTTAAATCAATTATTTATCTATTCCATTCACACAACACAAAAACAATGTGGATTTATGATTATGAATGTGTTAGATACATATTTTGAAATGCTACTTCGACCATTTCTTAACTCCATTTTTTTAAAAACTTTTGAGTGTACAAGTTAAATAAGAGTTTAATATAAATTCATACATCATATTCTACCTTTAATATTTGAATAAAAGGTATAATCAAAATTAGGAAGACATAACATAAAGGCAATAAAAATTAAAAATTATGAGTATCAAGTAAAATCAATGCAGTCATAATATGGAATCATATTTATATAACAATCAAGGTGTGATCATTTCCTAACCTCTTTTTTAATTCATTTATTTGATTTAATTTTAATTTGAAACACTTAGTTTTATATCTATATTAATCCTCTTAGATATATCTTAATGTCATTTTTCAGTCATACATTGTTAGTTCTATTTAATTACAACTTTTTAATACCTATTTTATTTAGATACCAAAAATATGGTAAACAATAACATGGTGTAAAGATCAATAGGAAGATGCATATTTATGTGAGGATGAAAAAGTTATCGGAAATAAATATTCCCATATACAGTAATGTGATGGGAAATTTTTTTAATTCCCAAACATAAAAAAAATACAAAATATGGGTACATATGGAAATGGATGTGTAATAAGTCAAAATCATCATGCGATTAGGTGTAGGGAGGAAATGTAGTATCTTGTTATATAAGCAGTGTAAGATCATCAGGCACATGGGTGTGATAAGGACACATATGTATAATAAATTTACTTGTAAATAAATTTCATGGAGGGTATATTGATATGACTTTCACATAATAAATGTATAGGTATAGGTATGATCAATGAAGGTCATAATATGTTTGTTTATTATGCCCTTAATGGAAATATAAACACACCTATTATATATGAATCTCATGCAATAAATGGGTATAATTTACATATTTGAAATATTTTAATAATATAATATAGGATGGCATTAGTACAATGTCTTTAAAGATAATAATTAAATTATGCAACATGGAGAATGCATTAATAATAAGATGTCCTTTAAGTGAATAACTCATTAGGAATATCCAGGTATGATGTTTTATATGGAAATATGTAGTTCATAATATTTATAAATGATAATTATAAAATATATGTCATAATGTGTATAATATATAGCCACATCTATTCAATTATGAGAACCAAAATATAAGAAGATTAAAAAAAAATGTGGGGAATATGGGATTATTTAGATATAATCAATTTAGGATCACAAGACACATGGATGGAAGGACAAACATGCAAGTAAGATAGGATCAAAGATACTCAAGGATATTATATGTGTATGATGTCCCTAAATGAAATAAGGAATGTATACACATAAAAATTCATGGGATGATAAATCTTAGTAGCTTCTTGTCATGTACAAAGGCCTAATGTTTCCCAAAATAGCAAGATAAAATAAATGAACCAAATAATGAGAGGGGTGAATAAGAAATTCAATTTTACACTCCTTATGTACAAGATATATATTATATTAAAATGAAGAAGACATATAAGAGTATGAATCCCCTAATGGAAATAAAAACTAGCGATAGGTGGTATTCCCTCATATAGTAATGTGGCCTTAGGATGGCTATAAATAAAAATAAAGCATACCCACAAAATAATAGTAGCATTTATTATATGTAACCAAGCATAGTATATCATATATTATAGGTAATGCACTTATACATGGAAATATAATAAAAACACAAGATATCTATTAATATTTATAAATAACCATGTAATTTATATATCCATGTAACACGTAAGATGTAGGCAATCACAAAATATATATAATAAATGCAAATACCATTATATGATCAATTAAAATTGGGAAGGAACTCACTTAGGACACACACTATATATATATGCTCCAAGTATATAAGATACCACAAATTTGGTGATTCCATAGGGATGAGCATAATGAAAGTGTGTAGCATTTGGAGTTCATGATCATATGTAACTTGTATATCCTACATATCATTAAATCAAATAATACCATGAGACTCATATGTGTAAACATGTATATTTAAACCTATATTATATGAAAATAAGTATTTTATGTATCCATAAACACATATAAAGGCAAATAAACTTCTTATTTTATGTTTTCCATGTTTTTACATTTTTGTAATTTTTTAGAAGATATAGATCATGTTAGAGGTACAATCACTGAGAGGGGGAGGGGGTGAATTAGTGAGCCCAAATATTTCAACTTTAGTTCTAATCCTTTCAAACTCTTAATTAGTTAATACATACATTAATGAGGTATACACATCATTCATATAAATGAACAAGAAAGACAATGCAAGATCAATCACATAACACATGACATACATGGGAAACCCTCTTGGGAAATAAAACCCACTAGAACCTAAAATTAGACTAGTATCCTATAATAACAAGAACTAATTTAGACCAGATGAAACTAATCAAATAACTCCAATCCTTATTTAGTGAGACTATAATCCCATAAGGTGCTATAACACCTGTCTAGCTAAACTATAATAATAATGAAAATTTTAGCAAGTTTCACCTTGTAAGGAGGATAAAAACACCTTAGATACTAAAATACCATAAAAAAACCTATGAACTAATGTATTCAACACTTTATGATAGACCTCTGCTTATCACTCTTCACCTTTAGTCATACTCAATCTGTAAGATCACTATTCTACCAATAGAATCATGATCTATAGGTCATTAAAATAGTCCTCAATCTATTAAGCTCTTCAAATCATCCATAGGGAACTCTACCCCTAGTTAAATCCACAAATCACACACACAATCCTCTCTCAATTCTCTCCCAAGTCTCTCACATAAGATCTAGAAACCAATACATTTGGTTTCACTATTTATAGAGCATACATGATAATCACACCTTGGCCAGCCTTTAAGCATGCCTTAACCATTAAGACACCTTTACAATCAAGATACAACTGAAAAATAATATTCATAGGTTAGACATATCATCTATGGGTCAACCTTAAGTAGTTACACCTTTTAATAAGGCCCTTATAGCTCTTATAGGTCTCATGGAGACTCATTCACCCATTTAGCACATCATCAAGAAAAAAAGAACACATGATCAATTTAAAATAGATGGGTACACTCCTTTTATTCCCTTTTACATCTTAAAAGTATCATATTCATCATTTCTCACCTATGCAAATTGCGAAATAACTCAAACACTAACTTGGTGCACAAGAACATTATAAACAAACACACAATCAAATTTTTAACCTTTGTTCATATAAAATATCAATTGTTCAAACCTATAAACATCATATAGAGCATCCTCATGGATTCTAAAACACTCCTAAATATATAATTCATCATGAGACATCGAAACAACATCAACACGAGATCAAATATCCTTCTTGGGTCACTTGTAAAATGGATATGAAAATAATGTCAACTTTAGAGCTCAATATATTTGTTTTTACACACTTCTAGATCTCAAAATCCATATTTATATATGTTCCTTGGAGTCCTCTACCACTTTTATTTTTACTACATGGTCAAATTCATTTTGGATCAAAATATATGACTCAAAAACTAGACACTAGTTTTTCCCTTGTTAAATTCAAATATTTAAATGTCAACAATCATAGTTAAAATTTGAACATAAATCTCATATCACATGTCCATACTACTTAGATCAAATATGCACCATCTATCTCTTATGAACTTTAACACATATGTAACAATACTTAAACATTAAACCTTAGTCACTTTGACCTCATCTCATGAAATCTTTTAATGTTGACTCATCATGCACCATCAATCTCTATGGATCAACCAGGTCTTTAACTATCAATGCTCATCATTCTATCAATATTTACAAATACCTACTCACCATTTATCTTTATCCTTTACCTTTACTTAATCATTAAACAACATGCACTTCATACTATCTTTCTCAACACACACCATTGATCTTGATCTATACAACCACCCACACACCATTACATCTTCATTTGGTCCTAAATATTAACTCTTGAAAAATTGACTAAGTATGGTGACCCTTTCAATCTATATAAGAAGCCATCTTTGAGACTTAATAACTTTTTTTTCACTTAGACACATGATCTCAAATTTGGACCATATGATCTGCCCACATAGGAGAATCCATATATATAACAACATGCTCTTATAACCCACACACATGTGATATATGCCATCAATAACATGCTCACTTAGAATTTTCTTTCATAGAGCCAACTATGCTTAGAACTTATTTGGGAGTCCAACTTTACTCTGGTATAACTTTTATCATGCTTCAGTGCATGATCTAAAATTTAGGATAAATCAACTATGTAAAAAACTAAACAAATCCATATGATCACCTTATCCTTAAATTTCCACACATGTGAGATATGCCATTATTAAAATTCTTACTCGGCTTTACTTTCCATATTGTAAATGTGGCTAAGTATGGGAAAACACTGTCAAAATGCTTGGGATCCCAGCTTTGCACTTACATATATTTTCATGTGCTACATCATATGAACTAAAATTTGGTGCATAAAAAATATGAAAAATACTAAACAAACTCATGTGACCATTTTCTCTTTAATCATCTTCATGTGGTAATGGTGACATCATCAAATTTCCCACTTAGATTTTTTGCCATTGGGCCCAAAGTGTCTAGATGAAAACAATGGACAACTAGATGAATTCCACTTATGCACATAATATCTCAAATCATATAAAACATCTTATAGACCTATTTCACATCATAAATACATCATAGTCATTTCTAAATCTCTAACCATTCCAAAATATAAGATCAACCAAGCATATTAGGAAAAGCATATTACACACTTTGTCATTGTCACATAGACTAATAAGGAACTTCATCCACTCACCTAGAAACCTTCATGACATCACCATGACATCATTTAAAATAATAAAATAATATCCCCCTTTGTCATTAATGTCAAAAAACATCATATATATCAATATACAACTCACCTTATCTATCTTTAGAAACTCCCACAATAGGAGCTTTATCCCCCCTTGACACAATGACAAAGTGGGCACCAATTGATCCTAATGACCTAAAAATACCATAAATAGGAAAGGACCATATTATAAAGATGATACAAACTCCCCTTACCTTAGTCCTACCTTTTCTTTATGCTGTCAACTTCCTCTTTTTCCATGCCAACACTCTCTTCAACCAAGCACTACAACCAATGAAGAAAGAACACACAAAACCATAGAAATCTAATGGAACACATCAAGAAACATCTAAGAGGGACTCCCCCTAAAAAGTATAATAAATTACACCTTCTAATTATCTTCATATCTAAAAAAACCATGAATAACAACTACATATACTAACTAGCCTTGTCTCTAAAGCTACCATAAGGATCACCATCACAACTTCATGCCACACACCAAATAGGAAACATGATCTTAACTAATCTTGAAAACACCAATTCTAACTCTATACTATAGCTCCTTCTTAAACCTCTAGAGAAATTTTATGAATGTATTATTCCCCCTTAACCAAATACCTACTATTAATTCATAAATAAATAAATGACACCCAGGCTTTGTCTTAGATACAAAAAAGTAGCTTGACAATGGTTTGGTCATAATATCTACAAGCTGCTCTTTTGTAGGCACATGATCCAAATTGACACATTGATTAATCACTTGTTCTTTCAAGAAATTATATATAATATGAATGCGTTTAGTTTTTTATTGCATATCAATATTATTTGAGATACTAATTTCACTAGTATTGCAAAATAAATAGGATAGGTTCCATTTTGTCTTACCTTGTAATCCTTCAAATTTTGTTTCATCCACATGACTTGTGTGCAATAAGAAGTAGTTTATATATACTTAGATTATGTAGTTGATACAGACACTAAGGCTTACTTCTTACTAAGCCAAGACACCAAGCATTCTCCAATGAAGAAGAACCCACCATTAGTACTCCTCCTATCATCCACACATCCTACCCAATCAACATTAGTATATGATTTCAAAGAGAATTGTTTAATCTTGGGATAACATAAACCATAGTCTATGGTGTCTTTGTCAGGGAAACCCCAGAACAATAAACATGCTCCAATCCCTACTGAGTCAGGATCTTGCTCTACCAATTAGAACACATGTGATTACTTCTTGTATTAGCAACTAAACACTAGAATTATACCAGAATCAATAAGTAACTAGAAATATGAAACAACACATGAATTAAGAGACAATACACAATTGTATTATATACATAGAAGAATATACAATAAGGAAGATGCCACTTCTTCCTCCACCTCAAAGGTTTGCCACACCTCAAGATCTTCTTCCCTCTCTCTCTCAGTCCCAACAATCAACTCCAATACAGAATTGATGTTCACCTCTCCAACCAGTTAGTAACACGCTGCCAGTTCACTAAGTACACAACCGTACTCCAAGTAGATCTCCTGCTCTCTGCTGCTACCTGCAAATCAACTAGACCTTACTCACCATGTAGATATCTCTACACCCATGAAGAACCCTTGTCCTTGCCTCACCAAGTCCTTATGATTCTTCAACCAGTACTCCAGTGGATCAGCTCTTTGACCTTGCAGACCTTGCAACTCTCCCTGATCATACACACTCAGCACCCCTTGGAACTAGGAGGAGCTACACTAGCTCTCTCTAAAAGCTCTATGGCTTTCTAGCACACTTTTACAATACAATCATGAGTCCATATATAGATCTCATCCAAACAATAATTAGACAATAATACAATAATTAAATCCACAGCTCTCAGTCTAAGAATAGCTCTAAACATGCAAACACTTGGTTCATCAACCAACTGCCCGTAACATACTCGCAGCTCGAACCACAGGTGACCGATGTCGGTCCCTGGCTGTCTCGGGGTGCCGACATCGGTCGATACATGACCGACATCAGTTGCCTTCCTGTCTCCCTCCTGCCGTCGTTGGTTGTCTTGACCGACGCCGATGTCTGTGACACTTCGCAACACTTCCTGCAACCTCCATAACTTCCCCTGTTTGCATCCTGGTGAAGCTTTTAGCTCCACAACCTAACAATCTCCCACTTGGAGATAAACAGCTGCACCTATACATGTATATGTAGCCTGTCTAATTTATTTCTTGGTTTGTATCCCTCTTCAAGATGAATCTTGAAGACCACCCAACACACAACCTGTGATGTTATACCTGTCATTCAAGTAACCTGCCACATCCGAACCTACACATCCATGTAGTAAAGAACTAGACCCTGCATAACAAGAATCCCTACTGCTAGTCCCACTGAACTGCCCTCCAGTACTCCTTCCCCGAATTCGCTCCATACTTTTCGACAACCACCACTGAATTGGGAAAACTCAGATCTATAATAGATCTCATGTGATTTTGAACCCTGTTTCAAGCTAAGCTTGAACTGTCCAGCTATTGGTGTGGTTTTTGATTCTGCATCCTGCATCATGAACTCCGCCAACACCATCTTCACACTAGCTCCCACTAGAGATAAAATCTCCATGTCTCTTATGCCAAAGAATTTTGCTGCTCCAAATTCTTCATGACACGCCTCTGAGCTAACCTTACCTTTTAGCTCAGCAAATCCCTATATGTACAAAACCTGCTAGCAAACCATCCACGTACAGTAACTGGATGATGTCACAACTCATCATCCACCTGGTAAGAATAAAAAGCAACACAATAGTTACACTGACATCGACTGAAGCCATGCTTAGTCATCCCCCTGTCAAAACTTGTACTATTGTCCCGCAGCTTCTTCAAGACCACATGTCTTGGCCTTCTGTCTCATGTATCCATCCACTCTCTTCTTTAAAATGGGAATCCATCTCTCTCAGTGATTTCTTCCATCTGACAACTCTACCAACAAATTCTTGTTTGGTTCTTCTCCAAGGACTCACTCCTCATCCATGCCAAGCTCCCACTGTATCTGGACTCTACCTGCATTGCTTCTTCACATCATCCTGGTTCTTGACCATCAGTAAGCAATATAAAGAAGGTGAATAATGAATATGAGGTTCACTTATCCTTCTGACCTCCACATGAGCGTTTGAGACTTGCTGTCTGCCCAATATCCATTCCAGTGACCGATCTCGGCCATCTCCCAGTCTGCTCCCGACCGATGTCAGTTCCCTGCACTGACCTTGACTGCCGACGTCGTCTCCCTTGACGATGCCAGTGTCCTTTCTGTCGATGTCAGTTTCCTCATAACTGACATCGATCTTCCTATTGCCAACATCGGTTCCTATGTGACTGATGCCGGTACCTGCGTTCGTCTGTAAGTGATAACTTTTTACCTACGTGAGCTCTCCATGGATCAAAGTCCTAATCAAATCAACCTTGCTTTGCTCAGAATAAATCAGTTCTCTCACCTGATCTCTGTCCGTCATCTCCTCCATGAACACCAAGGCTTTCCAGTTCTTTAGGTTGTCAAAAACTTCTATCTTCCGCTTCAGAACCTGCATTCTCCTTCTACATATGTAACCAAGCCTACAAAGACACATCTCTGTACCAAAAGGTGAATCAGTAATATAAGTAGATAGATAGAGGATACCTACTTTCTTACCACCATCTAATTCAAGTGTATCCACTGTGAGAGTTACAATGTATCTCCCATCACCCAAATTTCTTGAAGAAATTAGACTCATCTTCAAGACTGGTACCTGCATGACTTCCTTCAACCACTGTGTGTCATCCATCTGCAATTTTAGCTTCACTTCCCCTTTGTCAATAATCTGACAAGGCTCTCCAGCTCCTAAACTTGGGGCTGCATGGAAAGAGGCAACATAATCTATTATCCAAAATTCAACTTCATCTCAAGAAACCTCCCAAAGCATCCTGTGCAGCGACACCTGCAACATTTACATCTTCAGTTCCTTCATGCTGATCTGCTACCAACCAACAATTTCTTTTTCTCTGCTCTTTCTTTCCATCAATCAGACCATTCGTGCTATTCAGTTTCTCCATTCGTAGCTTACTTCCTTCTACCATTGCTATACTCCCACTCAATCAAAAACCCCTGTGAGCAACTTGTAATCAACAAACACTACTAGATCTGAAACCACCTGTTAGTAACCCAACCTGAAGCTCTGATACCACGTGTCAGGGAAACCCCAGAACAATAAACATGCTCCAATCCCTACTGAGTCAGGATCTTGCTCTACCAATTAGAACACATGTGATTACTTCTTGTATTAGCAACTAAACACGGAATTATACCAGAATCAATAAGTAACTAGAAATATGAAACAACATAGGAATTAAGAGACAATACACAATTGTATTATATACATAAAAGAATATACAATAAGGAAGATGCCACTTCTTCCTCCACCTCAAAGGTTCACCACACCTCAAGATCTTCTTCCCTCTCTCTCTCGGTCCCAACAATCAACTCCAATATAGAATTGATGTTCACCTCTCCAACCAGTCAGTAACACGCTACCAGTTCACCAAGTACACAACTGTACTCCAAGTAGATCTCCTGCTCTCTGTTGCTACCTGCAAATCACTAGACCTTACTCACCATGTAGATATCTCTACACCCCTGAAGAACCCTTGTCCTTGCCTCACCAAGTCCTTATGATTCTTCAACCAGTACTCCAGTGGATCAGCTCCTTGACCTTGCAGACCTTGCAACTCTCCCTGATCATACACACTCAGCACCCCTTGGAACTAGGAGGAGCTACACTAGCTCTCTCTAAAAGCTCTATGGCTTTCTAGCACACTTTTACAATACAATCATGAGTCCATATATAGATCTCATCCAAACAATAATTAGACAATAATACAATAATTAAATCTGCAGCTCTCAATCTAAGAATAGCTCTAAACATGCAAACACTTGGTTCGTCAACCAACTGCCCATAACATACTCGCAGCTCGAACCACAGGTGACCGACGTCGGTCCCTGGCTGTCTGGGGGTGCCGACGTCGGCCGATACATGACCGACGTCGATTGCCTTCCTGTCTCCCTCCTGCCGTCGTCAGTTGTCTTGACCGATGCCGGTGTCTGTGACACTTCGCAACACTTCTTGCAACCTCCATAACTTCCCCTGTTTGCATCCTGGTGAAGCTTTTAGCTCCACAACCTAACAGTCTTTGAGATATCTCAATATCATTTTTACTAATTTTAGGTGAGATTATATAGGATTATCTTGAAACCTTCTTAAAATACCTACTACTTGCATGATGTCAGGCCTAGATACAGTAGAGTACAAAATACTTTCAATCATGGATCTATACAAAGTTTGATCAACTTTTAGTGAGTGATCCAATTTACTTGTATCTTTTGATCATTAGAGTACCCATTAGCTTACAATCCATCATGTCAAACTTCCTTAGCATATCCTTGATGTATTTATCTTGTAAAATGAATATCCATGCATTAAGTTGATTAATTTATAATCCTAAGAAGAAAGACAATTTCCCAAACATTGACATTTCAAACTCAATCTTCATAGTGTCTTAAAATTATCTATTAATTTTATCATTGTTAGATCCAAAAACTATGTCATCAACATTTACAACAACTATCAGTTGATGATTACCATTTTTTTAATATAGAAATTACCATCATCTACCCTCCTTTTAAAACGTTGACTCAAAAGATACTTATCTATCATGTCATACCAAGCTCTAGGAGCTTGTTCAAGACCATATAAAGCCTTCTT
Source organism: Torreya grandis (assembly GCA_037957365.1). Classification (NCBI taxonomy): domain Eukaryota; kingdom Viridiplantae; phylum Streptophyta; class Pinopsida; order Cupressales; family Taxaceae; genus Torreya; species Torreya grandis. Next base: position 6,846 of record JARHVA010011499.1, on the reverse strand, counting down.
AAATTTACACACAAAATATTGATTACTTGAAATTAAGTATCCTTTAAGTAACTCAATATAGACTTATTCTTCTAAGTTTCCATTCAATAATGCATATTTCACATCCATTTGATATACCTTAAAACCTTTGAAACTAGCATATGCCAAGAAAAGTATAATTTCTTCCATTTTTGACATAGGAGCAAAAGTCTAATTAAAATATATTCCTTCAACTTGAGCATATCCTTTACACACCAATCTGACCTTATTCTTTACAACTTCTCCTTTCTCATTATTTGTTTTATTGAAAATCCACTTGGTACCTATCACATTTATATCATTTGGCCTAGGAACTAAGTCCCATGTTTCATTATTTTCTATTTGATCAATTTATTCATCCATTTCATCATTCCAACTTTCATATTTTCTATCTTACATGAATATTTTGGGTTCAAACATAGCTAATAGATCTGATTCTTATTGGTTTTGATTGATCAACTTCTCCTTCTAATCTGCAACCTTACACTGACACTTCTAATAATTTGAGAGGTTAGATGGTCTTTTTGAATTATTCTAGATAGAGCTTTAGTATCTTATCTTTCTTCCTCCTCTTCATCTTCATCATCTATTTGGCTATATAACTCATCATTGTTTACGATAGTATTCTAAATTGAGTTACTTACCTATAATTTGGCTTCTTGACTCTACTTGTCTCATATACCTTTACATTTAAACTTTCAATAATCTTGTGAAGTCTCTTGTTGAAGTACCTATATGCATTACTAATAGAATAATAACCTAAGAAAATTCCCTCATTAGATCTTGAATCAAATTTTCCAAGATTATATTCACCCAGTCCTAGTATGACCATTATCCAAACTCATGGTACCTTTACTGATTATGTTAATAGATTTATTGTCACCAAATCTAATTGCACCTAGGTTGGTATTTTTGAAAGGGATAAAATTGTTTTTTTAACCTATCATATGATTTGAGCATCCACTATCTATGAACAATATGTTGTTATCATCTTCATAAGTATACAAAGTAGCTTGAATAAATAATGACTCTTCCTTTAGTGATCTACTTGAATTTTTCTTTTCTTCTTCTTTATACTTAGTCTCCTTCAACCATTTAATAATGTCAATGACTTGTATATCCTTTTTCTAAAATTTTATTTTGCATTTTTTAGCTATATGACCTTGTTGGTTATAATTGCAACACATGAGATCCTTTTTTATCTTTGGTGAGAGAGTGAAGTCTTTATATCTATAACCAAAATGATTTCAAGAGAAACAATACCCATTGAAGACATTATTCATATTTGACTTCCTTTTTTCATGATCATTACTGATCCATGAATTTTCATTCTTAACTCTTTTGGTGGAGATTAAATCCCTTTTGTCCTTTGATAAGAGTACATCTAAGGAAGTCATGATTTTACTTTTTGATTTTTCCATTCTTTGTTTGAGATCTTTATTCAACATGATCTACAGATTCTTGACTATTGCTTATAGATTTTACACTTTTGTTTTCACACCATTACTTATGACAAATCACATACAAGTTTGTCTTGAAGACAAGGCATAACCTCTTTGTTGACTATTGTACCTTTGATCACCTTTAAGTGGTTAAACCTTACACAAAGGACTTGATTTGATACCAATTATTAGAGGTAAAATCACTAAGAGGAGGGTTAATTAGTGAGTCTAGATATTTCAACTTCAATTCTAATGCTTTTAAAATCATAATCAGACAATACATACATTCATGAGTAATACACATCATTCATAGCAATGAATAATAAAGAAAATGCAATATCAAGCACATAATACATGACATATGTGGGAAACCCTCTTAGGGAATAAAACCCATTATAACCTATAATTATACTACTATCTTATAGTAATAAGAACCAATTTAGACCAACTATAATTTATCAAGGAACTAAAATCCCTATTTAGTGAGACTACAATCTCATAAGTTGTTATAACACCTATCTAACAGAGATACAATAACAACTAGACTTTTTTTTATCAATTTTCACCTTGAAAGGAGGCTACATTTACCTTATATGTTGAAATTACACAACATATATGAACACATCCACCTATGAACTGATGTCTTTAACACCTGATGATGGGCATCTACTTATCACTCTTCACTTTCACTCACACTTAATCTATAAGAGTACTATTCTACTAATAGAATCATGACCTATAGATCATAAAAATAGTCCTCAATCTATTCTTCTCTTTAACTCATCCATAGGTAACTCTACCCCTCATTCGATCCATAAATCAAACTCACAAACCTCTCTCAAATCTCTCCCAAGTCTCTCACACAATATCTAGAAACTAATACATTTGGTTTCACTATTTATAGAGCAAACATGATAATCACACATTGGTCAGCCATTAGTCATGACTTAACCCTTAAGTCATCTCTCACATCAAGATAAGGCTAAAAAATAATTTTCATAATTCAATCATAGAATCTATGGGTCACCCTTAAGCAGTTACACCTTTTAATAAATCATTTGTAGTTCTTAGAGGTCTCATGGAGAACTATTCACCCATTTAGCACATCATAAGTCAAAACAACACAAGACCACTTTCAAATACATGGCTCCACTCCTTATGTCCCTTTTAACATTATCAAATTATTGTAATCATTTTTACTCATCTTTACATATGCTCGAACAACTCAAACACTAACCTAGTGTATAGGAACATTATGAACAAACACACAATCAAGTTCTTAACCTTTGTTCAAATAAAATATCAATTGGTCAAACCTTCAAAGACCATATATATAATCCTCATGGAGTCCACAACACTTCCAACTATCTAAGTCATCATGAGACCTCAAAACAACAACACAAGATCAAATATCCTTCTTGAGTCACTTGCCGAATAAATATAAAAACATAGTCCTCTTTGGATCTCAATATCTTTGTTTATACACACTTTCAAATATTTAAATCCATATTGTTAGATGCACCTTGGAGTCCTCTACCACTTTACTTTTTACTACATGGTCACATTTATTATAGATCAAAAGATATGGCTCAAAAACCAAACAATAGTTTTTTCCTTGTTAAATTAAAATATTTAAATGTCAATGGTCATAGTTAAACTTCAAACACAAAGCTCACATCTTATGTCCTCACTACTTAGATCAAATATGCACCATTGATCTCTTCTAAAATTTAACACATAGATGCCAATTCTCAAATGTTAAACCTCAGTCACTTTGATCTCATCTCATGAAATCATAAAATGTTGAATCATCATGCATCATTGATCTATGTGGATCAACCAGGTCTTGAACTAGCAGTGCTCATCATTCAATCAACCTATACCAACACCCACTCACTATTGATCTTTATCCTTTACCTTTGCTCAGTCATTAAACAACATGCACTTCATATGAGCTCACTCAACACACACCATTGATCTTTATCTATAGATAAAATATGTATCATTGGATCTTAATTTCATCCTAAACTTTAACTCTTTCCAAATTAACTAATTATGGAGACCCTTGTAATCTGTTTGAGAAGCCATCTTTGAGCCTTAATAAAATTTTCTGCACTTTGATACATGATCTCAAATTTGGACCATATGATCTCCCCATATAAGAGAATATATCCATATAAAAATATTATCCTATAACCCACAAACATGTGAGATATGTCATCATCAACATGATCACTCAAAATTTTCTTCCACAGAGCCAACAATGCTTAAAACTTGTTTGGGAGGCCAATTTTTCTCTTACATAACTTTTAGCATGCTTCGGTTCATGATCTAAAATTTAACATAAATAAACTATGCACAAAACTAAATAAACCCATATTATCACCTTATAATGAAGCATCCACATGTGTAATATATGCCACCATCAAAATGATTACTCAGCTCTTTTTTCCATATTACAAATTTGGCTAAGTATGGGAAAACACTATCAAAATACCTGGGAGCCCAAATTTGTATTTGCATATCTTAGAACATGAAATTTGAGATATATTTCATGACCTAAAATTTGGTGGATAAGAATTAGGCACAATACTAAATAAACCCATGTGACCATTTCCTCCTTACTCATCCACACATGGTAATGGTGACATCATCAAATTGCCTACTTAAATTTTCTACCACTAGACCCAAAGTGTCTAGATGTAAAAAAAGAACAACTAGATGAATTAAACTTATTCACATAAGCATTCAAAGCATAAAAATCATCTCAAGGACCTCTTTCACATGATCAATACATCATACTCATCCCTTAACATCTCTAACCATGCCAAAATATAAGATCAACCAAGCATATTGGGACAAGCATATTGAATAATTTGTCATTAT
>JARHVA010011498.1:0-52000 GCA_037957365.1 Torreya grandis | reverse complement strand
TCTTCTTTTAGACACTTGTGTTATATAGTTTTATCTTTAGAAATGAAATTGGGATTGATTGAGGTAGATCAATTTATTGTTTCACTCTAGATTTCACATCATCATCTTCATCTATAGATTTTAGCATTAAACATCCACCATGTCCTAAAAACTATAGGAGACCACAAACAAAAAAGTAACCAATCAAGAACAAAGAGCCAGTTTCTAGAGCATAAACTATAGTATGACTATATTAAAAAAAACAAGGCACCACTACAATTTGATTCAGAGTAGGATATCCCACCTACCATATTATCAACACTACTAGATATGAGGTTAATCACACTACCTTATACTCATCGATGAGATCCACAAATCTTACATAAATAGTCACATCAGCCATTTTGTAACCATCATCGCATCTGGGGACACAAAGATAATCACTGTTATGGACTTAGGGATTGCATTACTTGATGTGTTAATAATGGAATCATAAAATTCACATAGGGGGCACTGAGATATCGTACATCATGGAACCCTAGACATCATTCCTCCATGATTGAGTCATCCTATGACATTCCTTTACAAAAATCATTGGTCACTCATTATGAGTGCAATGCAAGTTTTAGGATAGAATCTGATAGGAGATATCCTATTCCACCACCTTAGAAGGTTTAGAAACTAGTATAGTGATAAAAACCTACATATAAGACCATAGTCCATGGAATACATAGTGTAGTTCCATATACATATCCAACATAGTCACAAGCACTATAGTAGAGTCCTACTCATGAGAAATATTCACTACAGGTAGATTTTTTGGGTCCTATCTCACATAGCAATCCACTATGGTTAATATTAAATGACCTCACAATATATAATACTGCTCATGAGAAATATTCATTATGGCCAAATTTTTAGGGTTATATCTCATGTAACAACCCATTAAGAATAAATGATCCCTCATCATAGGTTTTAGCTTCATCTTGATATATTTCTTAATCATATACATCACAGTAGAGGAAATAGGGTATTTAGTTACAGATAGATGAGCCTTTTCACAACACATAGTTTTAGTTACATGACCAATAAAGTTAAATTATTTATATTCTTCACACATAGCTATAGTTATCACACAATAGATAATATCAAATATAGAGCACATTCCTACACATCATGAGTAGTATGCACACATTTTTAGTTAGCCGATAGGGTTTAGATGGTGATATAACACAAAATAATATAATGTATAATCATACTAGTTTTGCTTCATAAGTTTCACTTAGTAGGGCAATGATGTAGTTAAAGTTCTAGCCAACCTTTATATTCTTGAGCCACTCTCAGGGAGGTAATACACACACAGTGATATCTTACATCCTCCTCCATTAAAAACTAACATTCCTGATTCCAAATAGTCATCCCTAGCCAAACCAACTTATCTAAGTCTAGACCTTACTAATGTCCTACTTTTCCAATTCCAAACGAATTCACTCTACCAAATCAATTTTACAAATTACAAAAACATGAAATTTTTGATTACATATAATCACAAATCAAACCTAAACAACACATCCAAACATATCATAAATAATCAAATCACATCCTAAATGATATCTTACTAAACATATAAAAAATAATCAAACCACATTCCCAAGTACTATTTTACCAAGCATATGAAAATTCAAAATTAATACTAGATCAACTAATTTTAATCAATAAATTACAGCAAATTTAATAATATATTTTAAATCACTTAACACATTATGCATGAGTCAAAAAAAAAACTAGTATCCATATATATATATATATATATATATATATATATATATGTATGTATGTATGTATGTATATATATATATCTGTGTGTGTGTGTGTGTGTGTGTGTGTTTTCAAATACATATATACTATATAAAATACAATTAATCATGAATGGGCATCATGCCTTCACTCTCTCCTCCAATACTAGTCCCATAATCCAATCTTGTACTTGATGTCCCCATACCTCCTTGAGCTCCTGAATGCCTCTTACATCAACTATCTTATAATAGTAACCAACTATGCTCCTCATGCAAGTATACATACCACATCAACAAATCCATATACTCATCTATAATCCATGTGCTCATCGATCCATAACTAGGAGGAGGTATCCTATGCCTATCTTGCTTAGCCCTTATCTCATCTCTTTCTCTTACTTCCTTAACATATGTAGCTATAACTATAATAGCCTTGTCAAACAAATTAGCATAAATTATAGCTATAACTAGTGCTAACTCTATCAAACCCTCCTCCATAACATCATCAAGAATATGCCACATGAGCTCACAAAGTGTAGACTCAATGATGGTCTACAAAAACCCATCATCTCTACCTCCTACCCCAACATGTGCTTCATACTAACCACCTTCCACTCCACCTACATGCAAAAGGTAAAACACTACATTAGACATACATTTTCAAAATAAGCTAAAACATGTTCAATGTCAAACTTGTACACAACTCAAATGTAAATTATACTTACCTCCCATCATCTAGATTAGAGCTACGTCCTCATACTCAGGGGAATCCCATCTACTAATAGGATATAATAGAGCCCATTGATGCCTCACCCACCATGTGGTAAATTCCTCTATGCATCCAACATCATCTACATCAATAATATGTATATCTACATCTCATGCATTTAAAGGTAATGGTGTTAACTTAGCCTTAATAGGCATACCATGAGCTCTTTCTCTCATTAATGTCTGTACACTCCTCACCCACACCCATGTTGCTAGGGGAACATCCTATGGAACCCCAGATTACCTAGTCATGCATTCATACTAAAAGCACTCATACACTCTAGGCCAATGGTTATGTAACCAGCAATTTACCCTAATATAATAGAACTGCACTTTATCCTCAAGTTACCTAAGAAATCATCTATAGGGCCTTCATATGATATCTTGAGCCACTAGTGTATCTAACACTCATCTATAGTGATCCATACCAAGATACCTAGTTGCTAATGAACTCATCCACTACTCCTTATATGGTTGTGGAGGTGTCTACCTCTCTCTCGGTAATCCTAGCAGCCACACAACCGTTATGTGCTTGTAGGCCCAATAATGAAATAATGTGGCTACATTCAGACCACCATTGAATGCCTCTTGAGTAAACTAGTATATATCTTTATATAAGTGGACAAGCATAGTCGTACCCCATGAGAGCATAGTGCCATACACCTCTACATTGCATATAATCCTATGTGTTCTATATGCAATCAATACACCATTCTTATCCACTACAATAAAATAAGCTTATTACACTACCAACCTCTTCTACAATTGTAGAACACTCGACCAACCAATAACTGATAATAGTACATCTCTATCACTACCTCTCCTATGTATGCTTGAGGGCACACTAGAAAAATACAATGATGCATAATCAATGGCATCCCCACCCATATCATCTTATAAAGTCACACATTATCCACTAACTAACAAATGTAAAATATGGTACACTTTCTCTAGATTAATAGTCATCTCTCTAGTAGGAATCCAAAAAGTATATATGTCTACATTCCACTTGTCACATTAGGTGGTAATCAAATGCCTATCCCACTGCATAGTGCCTAGGTCACACACATAACCTAACCCTACCCTATCCATCATAGCCCTTTCATCAATTTATAAAGGTGATAATCTTAGAGTATCCATCACTTGGCCTCTATGGAACTCCTACATCTATAACTCACCCTAAAAAACACCAAAAAATAGCATGTATATTAGTCAACCATGCTAAACAAATAACCAATAAAAATGATAGCAACTAACTAAATATTAGCCCAAAAAAGCTAACCTCTAAGATAATAACACTGAGTATATGATAATAACATTGGATAAGAGTACTATAACTTGGAAAGTAGTGCTAAAGCCTAGACAATAGTGCTGGAAGAAGGATAAAAGTGCTGGTAGAAGGATAAAATTGTTGGACCTAGTATAAATATTTTAAAAAAACTTAAAATAGCTTAAAATTATAAAAAAAATCCTTTTAAACAGGCTTAAATCATGTATTTTAGCTACTTATCAGGGCAACCTCCCCACTAGCATCAATTTAGGCTCCGAACTACTCAAATTAGGTCATGACAGGTGCTCATCTCCTTGGCATATCTCCTACTCTAGAGCTTCAAATATCAAACTAGTCAATGCACAAATGAATCAAGAATAAATCTAATTTTCTTATATTAAACAATTCTTTTTTCATTCAAAGAAAAATATCATTTTGCCCATAACTTGAACCCCGTAGATCTATTTTACAAACCATTTTGTTTCATGGAACCATGATGACAATGCCTTCGATATCTAGAAATCCTCAATATTTTATTACATCATTTTCCTACTATGGCACACACATATCACTATACCTATTTTGTACCTAGATACATTAAACTTTGTCCTCACCAATAATAACCCATTCAACTTTTATACAACTTGATCCTCACCAATCAAGCTCATTCAACATTCAAATATCTGAGTCTAAATATTTAATCAAATTATCAACTCAATCAAAAACTATACCAACCTTATTCCTAGTATTATACCACTAGTCATCACTTTTGGCTTAACCTCCTTTATTACAAATTTCATCCCTCTCCCCAAAAAGGGGCATCATTCCTACTATTCTTATTTCTACACTTACCTAGTACACCTATCCACTCTCATAGTTAGATACACCATGGTTATTATACCTCTAACAGTCAAAATTATCAGATTCACCTCAGACTGGTCAAAATATATAATGATTTATACTACATGGGTCACTTAGCATGGTTATTACACCTCTAATGGTCAGAATTATCAAATTTAGCTTAGATCAGTCAAGATATACAGTGATTCAAATTACATAAATCATTTAAAATTACTTAGGACATTCAGAGGGACATACCTTAAATTTATAGATACATAGACTACTTAGATATACAATGGTTCAGATCATATGGATTCATAGTGACTTTGATATAGATTTAGACTAGATATTAGATTTGGGGTCATGTACATCACTACATCTCTTACACATAGAAATTCATACAACATGACATAATATAGACTAGATATCATATTATAAGCATAATATAGAGCACATTATTTTGATCTCTAATTTTGTACATGAGACATGACATAATAGATCATTTCATATGTGTTTATATAGATACTACACTTTATAGATGCATCGCTCACATACCAAATTGGGTGGCATGACATAGATGTTCATGTTCTTTATCATCTAGGATTATATAGATTAGAATGGCAAGACATGCCATTTTATTCTTACACATTTATAAATATTTTAGATTACACCCAGGCATACCTAGGTTAACACCAAGTTGAACCATATGATCGGCTACAGTGATTGGTTTATAACATTACTTAGACCTAAGAGTTTGTGTGGGACAAAGGGTAGACATTAGTTTTAGACCTTTGAGCACTTCTCATTTCTATTTCATATTATTCAGAGTGAGGTAATAATATATCTTTCTCTTTACAATATATAGATTCACTACACACATTCCAAATTACATGAGTTTATGTGAGATAGAGGGTAGACATTGGTTTTGGGCCTCGAAGAATTTCTCATTCTTCATTCAGATTTAGTATAAGGGGCATCCATTTCAGTGATTCCTTCTTTCTCTAAGCACTATTTAGATTTAGTACATGGGGTATCTTATTTCAGGGATTTCTTCTTTCTCTAGGCACTATTTAGTTCTCTTTCCACTTCCCTAGCCAGGAAGTTGGACCTTTTTTAACACAACATAGGTAAGTTTAGGTATGCATCTTATTTATTTATTTTACTCTAGTAATTCATTTCATTGCATCACTATATTAAAATGGGGGAAAATTCATACACCCTAAATTGTTCAAGCAATCACACATATCATGCCTTTTCACAATCCTTTCATAGGAGCCTCTAATTGGAGAATATCAGCTTGTTCACATTTGGCCATGTCTTTAGTTTTATCTATTTGGATCTAGTTATAAGTTTGAGTCACCTTTTTACCCATTCCCAATCACCTAAATCCTTTCAAATGGTCATTCTACCTTAGTCAAGTTAGGTTTCTCATACTAATTCTATCCCCCCTAGTCCTTATCTTATAGGATAGGAGTGTTGGGATTAGATTATAGTGCTGAAACCTAGGGTGTCTAGTTTCTAGTGCTCCTATCCAAAGTCAAATTGAGCTCTAACAATTAATTTCTTCCACAAGATGAGTCTTTACCCTTTTATTTTCTTCATTTCTAAGTTTTTCAATGTTTTCCAAATGCAAATAAATCTCCAAAATTCAAAATAATGAGTATCCTATATAAAGGACTACATAAGGCATTTTATATCTAGCACTTACTACTTTGGCACATTAGACATAATAAAAATTAATCAATAGCACAACTTAGCTTTTTTGCATCACATATATACTTGCATTCTTGATCAAGGAAGGGTCTAGGTGAAAGTCATTCTTGCATCTATCTTGTATTTAAATTATGCATGTTTCCTAAGGGAGAACTTCATTTGGTTTGATACCCTAGCTTGAGGGTTAATGTAGGTAGTGGTCAGGATAGTATGGGTTCCATATCATGTAATAATTCTTCCCCTAACCCAATTTTTCACCCCTTTGGTTTTGATTTATTTTTTATCTGCATGTGTCGATGGATATGGGGATTAAAGACTAAACTGGGGCTATGATGAGCTCTGTTAACTTCCAACACCTAATATTTGGTATGTAGGCTCACATTGACCTGGTAAACAAAACCTAGAAAGCTTAGATCCTAAGGACAACATTGTTATGGAAGGAATATAACACCCAACACTAGGGTGTCCTATTATTGTTGTCTTATCCAATTAAAAAATGAAATCTAAGTTTAGATTCCTAATAGTATCTCAATCTTGATTTTTAATTACCAACTTTGTAAGTACCAATTTTAGCTCTATTTAAGATAAGTTTATTATTATTCTTCTTGTAAAATTACCTATTTAAAATCTATATTTTTCCCTATTAAACTAGATTTTTATAATTATTCTAGATCCTGATTATTTAGGATCTAAACACTAAATTTTCAAAAATAAGAAAACATGTAGACTTAGCTTAAGTATTTACCTAAGGTTTTTATTGTATTTATCAATACAATAAAACCTTAAGATAACTTACATTATGACTTTAATTATTGGAAGGATATTCATTTTATTATATGTTGTTACTCTATTCTAAATTATAAATGTTCTTGAGCTCACTTAATTCCTTTATGACTGCAAGATGTAATGACATCCAACTACTCAAATCATAATCGATGACCCACATTTACTCAGGCAAGATCAATCAAATGATGTGTATCGATTCAAAGTTCCTATGGGACCTACTATTCATGGGACTTAAATTTGATGTTCTTAAACCTATCATTTGACACTAATGAGGCTATCACTAACATTCACAAGAACATAAAATGTTATTCCCTATGGATAATTATGTGATCTTAAATGTGACACTCTCATGATCATCAATTGATGTCCACAAAGCCATTAAATTTTATCCCATATGGTTAATTATGCAAGATTAAAATTTATGTTCTCATGACCATCAATTAATGTCTATGAGGATGTCATTGGTGTCTATGAGGCCATCAAACTCAAGCTTAGGAACCAATCTCACCTAGATTAATGAACATTTTTATGTTCATGTTTTAGGATCAATGGATTTTCATTTGAAAAATAAACATGCTTAAGCTTCTGTACTTCAATATTAAAAATGATCTTTTATTAACCTTTTACCTATCATAGACTAAGTAAAATTATGTGGGAACAATTATAAACACCACATACTTAGCTTAAATGTATCCTAAGATTGAGTCATGTTTTTAAACATTTAACCAAACCTTAGTCTAAAATCTTATGTTTGGTCCCTACATATCCCATAATTTGTTGGTCTATTTTATTTGCTTGATATAACTAATGTAGGGTCATATTATTATAAGACTTAGCCTAGATATTTTACCCTAAAATTTTATCATGTTTATTGATATGCTTAAACCCTAGGTTAAAAACCTTATGTTAAGTCATATTATTATTTGGGGCCCCCTTTTTCTAAACCTAGCTTAAATACTTTAGCCTAAGGATTATTTAGTGTTTATTAACATGAAATAAAAACAGTGTAAAGTATTTAACCTAAGTTATTTATGTATCCTGACCCTAACATGAACATCATCTACCTTTTCAAGATCTACATCTCTCATTCACATGGATGAGATTGATTTCATGGATCGAGGCCAAGTTAAATTTTTAATGTAACCTCCAAAATGGTGAGGTGACAAGTGTCACAGTCATAACCAAAGAAGGACTAGAATTTAATTGTGGTCCATCCCATGGATCAAAATAAATGTCCCACATCTAATTGGATGAAGTTCATTAGATATAAAAAGATGAGGATATACTCTTTAGAAAATATCAAGAGACCCATGGTAATGACACTTGTCATAATTGTAGAAAACATAGTAAAGGTAGCCCATAACATTCAAATTCTAGGATCAATATCAGTGAACCACATTTGTCTATGTAAGAAGATCTCATAGTGTAAAATAAAATGTATATTTAAAATGGTAATGATCATATTTTCAAACATTAATGAAGAATTTACTACAAAAGGTGCCATACAGATGCCACAATAATGCCACATGGGTAGAAAGTGATGAAATTAGAGATTTTATGGGCTTAAAAAAGCAAAGGTATAAATGCCAAGGCCCAAATAATATCTAAGGTATAAAATCACTCAAGTGCAAAATCCATCGCCATTAAATTTTGAAAAGACTTGAATAAAAACCATAGAATCTATAAAGCCTTAATTTAATCACAAATTCATCATAACCAAGCCTAAGAGAGTCTAATTGCCTTTTGAACAAGTGTAAACTAATCCAGGGGTGAACTATAGTCTACTAGTGAGCAATTTAAATAAAATTGTAATCATGGTGGCTATTAAATATCATAGAGAGGACACAAAACCCTATCTAACCTTTGATTCAAAAGGGGGAGTCTTCAAAGACACTGAATTTGATGTTGTAGCCTTAAATATGGGAGATAAAAACCAGTCCAAGCTTTTTTGTACCATTGAGGAAATATAACCATTACAAGAGAGGATGAAAAGATTGCATCAATCAACTAGATATATGATGACCTGCTCACCATTGAAATCACAAGTCTTCACTATGTAGTATGAAAGCTAGAGGTACTACATTATATCGATGTTATTTCTCCTATTTTTAAGGACTATAAAATTGATCAAGACATGATAGTACATGAGCATAGTTTTATAAAAAATGCATATATATCCCCTATTGTCTTTCAAAATTACTAAAATTTACCCAAGCCTCATGTGGATTTACCCACAATCAGATAATGGTTAAGTAATAATGAGCTAAAAATTATCCTTACCCCATAGTTGTATTTATGAACCCAATTAGTCTGTAATTGCAATGGAAGGATCCCAATCACTTAATTTAGGGCTGATATTAGAGTGTTAATGAAATTACTAAATAGTTTTTATCAAAGCCCCTCCACGACCTATGTCAACAAAATTTAGGTCCCCTTTTTTGTATTTCAATATTGAGAAAGGACTTACACCCCCTCTTAGAGAAATGATCAATATCTACTTGAAACAACAATTCTTTGTAAAAAAGAAGAAAATTAGTAACCATTTGTATATGATGTCTTATCTATTGGATTCCTTTATAACCAATACCAAAGTCCCCAACATAAAATAATGTTTTCCTAATGAGAGACAAATAATCTCTTACTATTATTCAAAATTACATATATTCAAGTATAAGGACCATATTTAGTTCATTATGACTGCGTATACCTAGACTTAGTTGAAGCCACTACAAGGATCCCTACAATGAGGGTCAACTATTTGATCAAGAAGTATTTTGATCTCATTGGGGACATCTAGCTATATCTAGATTGCACTATAATCTAGATAAAGGGAACTCTTAGTCAACCCCTTAGGTTACTAGTCCATATACCCATAAATTTGGTGGAGTAGGAGATAGCATACTAATTATCAAATGTCATAGATAATATGTGTAAAATCAAAAGGAAAGGACTTCTCCATTCCTTTCCCTTAACCATTATTAGGACTATAATTCACCATTTAGAGACTTTATCCAAGCACATGACCTCCTTCAATCTATAAATTGATGAAATGAGACAATGGGACCCCTATGAAAGGGTTATAAATAATTTTAATGCTAAGGATATTAGCATGACTTATGAACATCATCCTAGAGTCTATGATTTAATGTACATTTGAGCTTACTCATTCATATAAGTCTTGGCTAGTTTAACTAAGCATAACATCAAGCTCAAATGTAGACTGCCAAGAGAGAAAAATCCAAGTGAGGGTATATGGTATATGGGGCCTAAGTAGTATCATTTTTTACTAGGACCATATTATAGATTTTATCCTTTGTAGCTATAGGTAGAGACATAATATCTTAAAGCATAAGTTACACAAGGACTATATGAAAAGATACACGAGGAGAGGAGACCTAGTGAAGTAACATCATCTTCATCTCAACCTAAATAACTAGAGTCACAGGTTAAAGAATTTGACATAACTACATTACATCCTAAGGAGATAGTAGAAAATGCCTTAAAAAAATTATCTAATGATTATGAATCAAATGATGAAGAAGTACAAATGGAAAAACCTCTATCCCAAACTAAGGAAGAAGCAAAGGAAGAAAGGTAAATGAATTAGCTCTAGACTTGGTACCAGTTGCAACCCAACCCAAAAGTGAAGTTGAGATGGCTCTAGTCCAAACTAGGGATAAGAAGCCCAAGCTAAATTTCACTCATCCTTGGAGTGAAATCAACATTTTTAGTGAAGACAATATAATTTATGGCCCTTGCATTATATAATAATTTATATAAGGCAAGTTGAAAAAGGTTCCAACCATGCACCATCATTAAGTTTTTATAAAGTCTATTAACATCCATGTGCATGATGAGCTCAATCCATAGATTATGAATTTTCACTAATGGGTTAAATAAAGATTCATGGATACCCTTGGAGGGTCAAGTGGAACATAGATGGATGATCCTATAACTTCAAGTGGAGCACAAGTTGAGATCCCTACCCCTCATGTGACTAAATCACTAGTGGGAGTTTGGTTCAACCCAAACACCACTAGCATGGAGAGAGTAATTGAGAAAAAAATCATGGTTGAAGTTGAATAGTTCACCTTTCAAAAGATTGAACCTTTTTTTGTTCTAAATCTAGTGGTAGGGCAAAAGCTAGGATAAGACAATATGTTTAAGGAGAAGATCCTTTAAGTGGCCCAGGATCAAATTGATCAGTTACAACTAATGATCAAGGGGATATTAAAAAAAAATAAGAATTTGAAATAGTTTATTATCTTATCAATTCATGAGGATAGATTAAAGAAGTTTGAGGACACCATGGATAACCTATTAATCTCTTTAAAGGTAGTCAAGACTAGATAAAGGGAAATAGAG
Organism: Torreya grandis; assembly: GCA_037957365.1. Lineage (NCBI taxonomy): Eukaryota > Viridiplantae > Streptophyta > Pinopsida > Cupressales > Taxaceae > Torreya > Torreya grandis. The sequence goes on along the minus strand of JARHVA010011498.1, from coordinate 40,483 downwards.
AAGCAAATATCTAAAGTAATAGGCCAAGTTGGCCAATGGCAAGTTGTAAGTCTTTAGGTGAAATAATTGATTAAGGCCATATCCAAGAATCTAGTCCTAAATTTTATAGATATCATTAAGGCACATTTTAATATCACCATGGCCATATTGGTTGAGAATATTGAGGCCTTAGACAACTGGTACAAAATAATAAAAGACCTTGATAAAGAGTTAAAGTAGATGGAAGATGGAGTATCTCATATATTATATAGTTTGATGAAGGAGCCTATAACCCTTATTTATTTTGGTTTCATAACTGATGAAGATTTCAAACATCAAACCTTTCAGTTTATGAAAGAAGTAATAAACCAAGGGCAAAACTAGACAACAGATGGCAACATGAAAGTCATGGGCTTAGTCCTATCATTCAAGGAAAAAATGGGAGATATTAGGGGCATCAAACAAGATATAGAGAAGATTGAAAAGAACCTTAAATACCTATAGGATCATAAAAAATATCTTTTCCTAAATCCATTGGTGGATCTTTAGTTTATTAGTGAATAACATTATAGGTTGACAATCCTGTAGGGTAGGCAACAATAATAAGGGACTTGGTCAACACAAGGACCCTATACTAAAATTTAGTTAAGAATATTATATTTATCATAAATTTTTAAAGTTTTGAAATAAAATATTATTATATAAAGGCATGTGAAACTTATAAGAACATTTCTTATAGGTTAGTCCATTGTGAAAGGTTTAGTGTATTCTATAAACTTTTATAAACATGACAATTATCCTTACACTTGTACACATATAAGTGGATATGACTGAATGACATGATACCTTATTTATTATCAAAGGAGAATTTCCATTTGTAAAGAGGGGGAGTTTTTAAAGCTAAAAATAGTGTAAACTTTGAGTAACTAATGCAAGCATAGAATTATAAAAGGATTGTCTCTTTTTATCTATGTGAATTATTATATCACTTCTCTCTCAATTGTATATTACGAATTTTAGATTTGAGTTGTTCTTATGAATTATTGGTGTGTACATTTTAATTAAAAATTTTTAACTTGTGACAATGCTAGGTGAATTGGAGGTTCTTTAGTTTGATTTATTCTATTTGTTCTACATTTGTAGGTGTGCATCGACTATCTGCTTAAAGGAGTAAATTTTTTAAGTAAGCTTAGTTCTTATTTGCATTATTTATTATCTTCCTTATAATTTCACCTGATATATTTTGTGATTTGAGCTTAAGTTTTTTTACTTCATATATTGTTACCTAGGAAACATTTGAACTTTGTCATGATATCTAAGATAAAGACCAATCACATCTTTCTTCTCTACCATACCCTTCCTTTTGCTTCTTTTTTAACCAATTCACTTTAGATAAAGCTTCATTGTATATGTCCATATTAATTTATATTTATAATTAGAATTAAACATAATTCATCTTAATTATCATATGTCATCTTATTATTCGCAAAGATTTATAGGCCATGGTGGCTCCCAACCATCAAATAATATAAATATTGTGAAATAATCATTTGTTTTGCCTCTATTCCACCATTTATAAAAAGATTATCCCAAATTATAATTCATGATATAAATTATTTGAATTATAAAATGATAAGTTTTTATCAAACACTCTAAGAATCTTGTGATACATATTTAGGCGTCAACACCATCTTGTAGTTTTTATTCTAATTTTTTGATTGTATTCCTGATGTCTCTTTTATTGCTTCTAATTCTTGAACAAGGAGATTATTTTGGGAAGTAGGTTGAATATTATAATATTATGTATAGTATTGTAGTTTTAAGGTAATTTGGTACTAATTTTTATTATAAAAATTAATGACATGTCATCATAGTAGAGGACATTGGAAGTGACTATAGTTGGATTGTTTAATAGACACACATTATTGCATAAGAAGAAGTTTTGTTTACTTTTGTCTTAGGAAATAATATTTATAAATTGGAACATATTTTCATGTATTAGATAGGACTTGACATACATCATAAGGACCTTTAGACATATTGGATTGATGAATTTATGAACTTGATGGAATAGCTTCTGAATCAATGGGAACATGCTATAAAAGAATTTGCTCAAATGACTTTACAAGACTAGACTTTTGTAGTACATGATGGGGAATAGTAAATTTTTGAATTTATTATGAAATATATTGAGGAGACTATACAAGTACATTTTTATTACAATCCATGGAAATTTTATCATAAGGAAGTGAATCAACTATAAGCTCCTTTTCATGTTATTTAATTTGAGACTAATCAATTAGATTAAGTATCAATTCATGAATATAATTAAGTGATTTCTTATATTTTTATTTATTGATGAAAATGTGTGACATTTGGGGTAGAGACTCAAGTAACTCTTTAACCTTTTTTGATGTTTCTAGATTTGTTGATGATTAAACTTCTTTGGGATTATGGTAAGATGAGTGTGTATCATTAGTATACTCTATAATTATATTATGGTTAGGATTATGTTATGATACTTCTACTCTATGAATAATTTATATGGGTAAATAAATAGGTAGTTTGGTTCCAATCTCTAATAGATGCAAAATATTATTTTATCGATCAATATATAATTGATGTTCAAATAGAATTTAAGATGCTTCATAAAGATGTGTCTCTTCTTCATATAATAATTGATTAATGTCCACACCCTATTGATATTTAGGAAAATCAACCTCATACAATGGTTTCTCATATTGTTCTTACACAAAAGGATCATTTTGGTTTTTGATCCAATTATCCTCATAGGTGGTACTATAGGACATACCACTTTGAGTGTAATAAAGAATTATTGGAATCAAATGTTGGAATAGATTCTAGATAAAAAAAATACATATTTTGGGAAAGAAAATAGGAAACTCTTTATAAATAATAATACTTTGAATATATTTGTCCAAAACAATGGACAAAACAATGGTACAAGAAAATATGTATGAAGTGCATGCATTTTAAACAAGGTATAAATGTAACAAATTTGAATATACATATAGATAAAGTAATACTATGATTTTACACAAGATAAAGGTATGTAATATAAACATTTTGATTAAGGGATAATGAAAAAATATTTTACTAAAGACACAAATAAAGTATCATTACTATTTCACATAAGACAAAGGTATGAAACATAAACATTTTTGAGACAAGGTAAAATGACAAGAATTTGACTAGACAAATGAACAAAGCAAAACCTTTTAACGTAAGTACAATGTGATAATGTTTGATCAAATATGGACCCAATAAATCTTTATCTATGCTTAGCAACTAGAAATTGACACAAGTGTAGGGGAATGCCACTGATCCTTTTGATATTATTGATTTTGAGAGGATAAGGTTTAAGATTATTTAAAAGTAATTAATTATTTCAAGTTATTGGTAGATATTTTACATCCCCATTTTCTCAAAGGTATTATAAAAAAGGTATCTTTTCGAGCTATTACTTTTTCATCCTTACATCAATGATAATTATATGGTAAATAGGCTTCTAACTAAATTTTTGATTGGCCAAGTAGTTTATCCTGATATACCTTACAATACATGGGTGCTTTATAACAATCCATCAAGTAGATCCAAACCATCTATATTTTTGTGAAAAATTCTTGTCCTTTACACAATGATTCTAGTCATGTACTATTTGGTGAGATACAATGTCTAGACTATCTCATGGCTTGATACCGTATTTAGTTGGTTAGGTTAACCACTCAACCATTGTCCCAATAAATAGTATTCTCAATATGTATACCCCACTAGATAAGTGGGTTTGGTATGATTCTAGGAGACGAAACCCAAGGTCAAAACACCCCTAAGACACTTATGAGGTGGCTATAAACTCTTGCTCACAAGACAAAATAAAAATGGGATGTATTGATGTTATAATTTGTAGGATCCCATTAGATGCAATCAAAGATCATATTAAACAAGTCTTCAAGATTTAACACAAATAGAATATTTGTGTTTTTTAGTCAACTAAAAGGGGATATTATACACATAAAATATACCCATAATACACTTAATAAATAATAAATGATAAAGATTACTTGAAAAAAATGAGAAAATTTTGAGTAACAACCAAGAATTCTTTTAAACCCAAAATGAAATGTGAATTGAAAATATGATTTGTTTGATATAAATCACTCCCCTTTTGGAACTTTCAAGCAAAAAAGGTAAGTATTTTTGTTTAGGGGTCTTTGAAAAGTCAAGGAGATTGATTTTTCTAGTTGTTTTTAATTTGTATGCTTTCACACAGAAGCATTTTTGACGAAACATATAGAAATTTTATTATTTTTAGGAACATACATAAAACACAAACAACAGATTAAAAACTAGGCAAAAATGATTTCACTAATTAATAGGCTGATTTTATCTATTATCAACACAAATTCATTAAAAATATGTCAAATTCATTAAACAATTAGATAATTTCTCAAAATGGACAAAAAAAAGTTCACTGAAGAATAGACTTTCATAGATAACTTAGAATAAAGAATAGAGAACATGCCAAAAAAGATAGTATAATTTCATCGATTAACAAGGTGATCCCATTAATTAATTAAAAAAATTACTAAAGACAACAAATTCACTAATGAATAGAGTATAAAACTTGCATAATTCCACCAAAATGTAGAACAATTTAACTGCAGAAAAGACAAGAGAGATAAAAAAAATTTATAACCAAATTTTTTACCCTAGGAGAAGTTTGTTTAGACCTCTCCAAATTTGGTTAAAAATGGGATTAAAACTAGACCTATGGGTTGTCTATAAAAGGGGTAAACCTATATATTGAAGGGCTAAATCCATTTTATGAATATTTTAGGCTCACAAACTAATTGATTTCTTGGAATAGGGAAGAAAGAATTGAAATAAACCTAACTATAGCGGTGATGCAGCAAACTTTTTTGACTACTACCACACATTGCATAATACACTAAGACCTACAAGAAAACATGAACATACATATTTTAAAATCAATCTATTACATAAATTTCTTTTATAAGGTTAAATAATTTTAAGGATAAGAGGGAAGAATAATTCCACTTTAAAACCCACAAGAGACCCCTGATGACACTATCTATAACCTATAATTGAGAGAAAAAACACATGAGGCAAGATAAATAGGACACAAAGAAGGTGATATACATCTACACTTGATAAGATCAACCATTTCGATATTTATCACTACATGTAATCATATAATGAGGTAAGATATTAGTTTTTTTATTGACCATAGGTAGAAAAAATGAGTAGGGCTTCACCATACCCATGTGGAGTATACATTTCAAAGCCAAAGTGGCTCAATATATAACACAAGTGTGAGAGAAAAGAAGAAGAATGTAGGAGAAAGAGAGTAGATAAGTGTCATGTGAGATTAAAAAAAAGAGGAGTTAGGGAAAAAAATTTAATAGGTCCAATATGCCATGTTTTACTCCTCTTCAGATGTTTCAGCTCTCCAAGTGGTGTGGGAGTTGAAAAGCTTATTTGACACCTTAAGTAGCTCTTGAAATCCTCCATTCTTCTTGATAGTTGAAGGACATGTGGAATTCTTGGTGTTAAAATAAGTTTATCCTACATATTTTATATACTCTTTAAACCTCTCATCTTACCCTAATATTTTTTCTTTGACACATCACCTCCTTCTCTTACAAGGTGTCTAGAAGGCTCTTCATCTCCTTAGGCCTATTTTGCACAAAAGTGTCAAAACTTGGTTTCAATTACTTTAGATAATTAAAAATTCATATATGACATATTTGACTCATATCATACCTATAAAAATCCATTTTTATGTCTTAAACTATCCTTAATAAGTTATTGTCTACCAAAATCCTCGATTATGCCTTATTCCTTGTAGCCTTTTTTTATATAAATTTCCTTTTATGGGAGTTATATAGATGATAGTAAAAAAATAAAGACATATTATTGGACACTCTATGTCATTACAATTACATATAAATTTCATGATCTGAAGCCAAGTGGAAGTCTACTTTTTCTACCTATCTCTTCTGCCAATTAGGCCTCTAAGCCTAGAAAGTAGATTTCGGCTCTAAAATCCTCCTTAACTTTTATAAATTTTGGTAAGTGTGTAATTAAATTTAAAAATTATAATAAAAACCTTCATGTAAATTTGGTCTTTTTTAACATTGTGCTTATATTTAAACCATGAAATGGCCAAAAACAAGTCCTTCACAAGCCTTTATGCACTACTTTAAACAATGGAGCTTTTTTAGTCACATACAAGGGTTAATAAGAAACTTTTATGATTTGAGTAGATTAAATATGTATCATGTGACCTATTAAAATTATTTTCAAGTGTCCATCTCTCCAAAATACCTAAAAACACTAAAAACACACACTAAATAACGCATTTATGACAATTCATACATTATTTTGTACAACAAAAGTACATGTGGATGAGATAATTAGATTATAACAAAACTTATTTGTGTTTTTGAATTTTTTATAATTCATATGGAGTCATAAATATTTATTTCTCTCTTATCGGGTCTTTATGTCTCTCCTAGGTAGCCTGAAAGTCCTTTGAACTCTTAGCGATGATTCATAAAGTTGGACATATGAATGATCTAACCAATTTAAATTTTTTGAAATAATTTAGGGTGGATATATTTCCATAGGATATAAAGTTCCTATTCATCATGTGTGATCTGTACCAAGCAAAGCAAACTACCATCTCGAGTTGAAAATGGGTATTCTATGAGGTCTAAGAGAGAAATGAGTTAGTGAGAGTTTTATTGAGATAGTTTTGAACTAACATAAACTTAATGGGGTATATGGAATCCCAATTGAGATATTATAATATTTGTATGACCATCTTACTTCATCAACTTCCCAACACTCTCACTACTCTAAGCCTATGGTTTGTAATCCAAGATGATTGAAAGACCCTAACTCACTTTTTTCACCTTTTTCATTCACAGTAAAGAGTATGATATATCATGAAGTGATTATTAAACTTCCTTATAATATTTTAAATATTTTTAATTCTCTCTACTTCCGTTCATTGACCTCTCACTAACTAACTATTTAATAGGACTATATTTGCAATTTAGACTTCAAGGCTAAATAGGGTAATGAATGAGTTTGTCTCTTTATTGTTTGATTTTAAAAATATGATGAGACAATGTCATCAATATATAATAATATTCAAAAACTTTTATCTTCTTCTGACCTCTCTACATTATCCTCTCAAATAAACAACTTTCTTAAGAATGAGAAAGCAAGCTTTACTGCATATAACTAGCTTATGACCCCTATTTAGAACCATCATTAAGTCTATATTTATCATAGAATGTTTGTGTATATATTATAACATTTATTCATGGTCTTCAAGTCTCTAACTCACTTCAATGTTTACACATCTCCACTCTGACTTCCCATACTCTCAAGGTCTATCTATGGAACCCTATGTATGAATTAGACTATCTAAGGTTCAAAAATGGTAATGACTAGATTTGATGGAAAATGAAATAAATTCATCCTCTTTAAATCAAAATAAAACATTATACTTATCTAAACTTCCTGTAGTCTCTATAACTCTTCAAACAAATAAGTAAACCCCTTCTTGGCTAGGTAGGCAAACCTGTGTTACCTTGACTGTGTGACCCCCTATTTGATCTCTTTCTTTCCTTATTACCTACTTATAAATTTTTGATAATGATGAATTATTAACTTTATTAATCTCTTTTATAACCACACACACATAAATAGGTCCATGGCATTTCACTCTTTTGAGTTTGAGAATCTTTAGTCACCCATCAAACCTATAGGCAACCAACTACTTGTGTGCATACATTTAGAGACTGGTCTATCAACTTGAATTTTGAATAATAATATTGAAGAATTGAATACCTTAAAAAAAATTATTTCATTAATATCCTATACCCTATATAAACCTTTAAAACTCAAATATTTCCTTAACATTGCCATATTGAGACTAATCCTTCACTAGGCTGACTGTAGGCATCATTAGGACAATTTGACCATGTTTGAGGCTCATAGCCTTATTATGCCTCCAAGACCAATAATAAATATTTTATTTGCTCTATAATATTTTGATTTAGGTTCTAATACACCTTTAAAATTTTAAAATCCAAGCTCACCAACATTCATTGTCAAAGCCCACATCTCTCATATCTAATTGTGGATGATAGTCATATGAAGGTCTGAGTATGGAGTTTTATGTTAATTATTTTCAAATAAATCATGACACAAAATACCAAAAATGACTTAAAATATATGGGATAGGTATCTTATCATTCATTTCAATTCTATGGAGTACTTTAAGACACCTTTAAACTCTATGTTTTCATGTCTTCTCTTACAATCATGTAGGTGACTATGTAATTAGGTATTATTAATTGCTTATCATCAACCTCCTATCCTTCTGGTGATTTGAGACATTTTATATTTCATGTATATTTCTAATTTGAATATGTCACCTTGATGATGCTTGAGAAATCTTTAACACATGGACATCATGTATTTTCTTAGAGTTATAAACCTATAGGCTTGTTGAAGTTGAGGACTGCAACATTGGTGTTTGGGAGTTGTGTAGACTAAAAATGATCATTATGACTAAAATAAAGTAACCTTAATTGTATAAATATATCTATAATGAAGTCACAACCTGAAAAATCTTTGAAAAACACATTTAAACTCATGAAAACACCCTGTTTTGTAGAAAAACATAGAGCACAGTCTCAAGAAGTGAATGAAAGAAGTGGTTATGGAAGCTTGTACAGAATACATGGTTAAAAAACAAGAATATGAATGGATTTTAGAGATATTTTAAGACCATTAAGAGTCACTAATATGCATTTTACCACCTAGAAAACTCAAAAACATAGAAACATGACCAATCACTTGCAGATAATACACACAAGGGAAATTTCTTGCCAAAAGAGATTCACACATGCCAATAAATTAGGTAAATGAGTGTGAGGCATATAAAAAAATATTATAACTCATTCATACTGGTTTAAAGCATCCAAATAATTTACACACACACTGGAGCTATGTCAAATTTACCCTGTAGGGTTTTGAGCTCTTAAAAAGTAGTCTAGGCTCTTAGTGATTGTTCATAAATATAACAGTAGAAATCTAATGACTAATGCCAAAAATTGAAATACCATAGGGGTCCCAAAATTTTTCCAAAATCTTAGCCCATAAATTTATCTATATGACATGAAGGAGAGAAATGATTTTAAACAACTTCCTTCCAAGATTTTTTTCTAACTTGTGGAAGATGAAATGCCACCTTTGAAATGCTTTCACTTGCACATGACTTCAACAAGTCCGTACAACATCCTTTAACTCCTCAAAATATCATTAAAGTTAAATAGTTTTAATTTTTTCTAATTATCTAATAGTTTTTATAGTTTTTTATTTTCTCTAAAGACCTTGGATGGTGTGTGGTATGGATTTTTCACTTAGATAATTTTGTCACATGCAAATGTTAGCCAAAAATCAACTTTTTATGGATATTCAACACCTTAAAGTTATAAAATGGTCTTAAAACTTTATAAAAATTATTAAATGTTATGAAAGTATGTTTAGGACATAAAATAACATCAATCAACCCATAATCACCTATGACACATCTTGACCATGACCTATCTCCTCATGACATGCCTAAACCACTATGTGACCAAAATATGACCTTACCTTAATATTTCAAAACTTACCTTAATAACTGATAATAATGTATTTTAGATCTAAACAAGACCTTATATATCACCTAATATTCAATTTTTTACTATTAAGATCCTATGTTGATTTAGGGTGTTAAAATTGGATAAAAAATTAGTGACTCATAGGGGTAGCATACCTACTATGCTAACTAAACTAGTTGCCTTGTCCTTCTATTGGGCTATGGAGTCAGTTACACTATGAGAAAATAAGATCATACCTTAAAACTTGACCATAAGATAAATTGATTACCTTAACAATGTTAAGTTGTTGAGCTAAAAGCTTCACTATTATGCAAATTGGAGGAGGTTGCTGAGAGCTAAAGAAATTGACGTCGGCATGATCAAATGATGTCAGTCATATCCAGTTACAAAGCTACTGACATCAGTCAGGAATCAGCTGACATCAATCATCTCCAGACAGACAAGGACCAATATCGGTCACTTGTGCATTCCAAAATTGTTAGTTACATGAATAGTTAGTTTGTTGAATGGCCAGTTTGCATGTAAAGACTAATTTTAGTCTTGAGCTGCATTTCTAATTATTGTAATTAGGAAGTCTAATTATTGTTTGCATGGGATCTATTTAATAGACTCATGGGGCTGTATTGTAATCAAGGACAAGGAAGAGATCCTTTTGATTTTAAGATCTAGGTTTGTAGGTGTGCAAGACCAGGTTGATATGTAGGTTATGCAAGATAAGGTAGAAGATCTACATGGTAAGTAAGATTAGGTTGATTTGTAGGTTGTTGCAAGATCAGGGAGATCTACTTGGAGTACTTTGAATACTTGTGTACTGCTAGTATTGTTACTAACTGGTGGAGGGTACAACTCTATGTTTGAGTTTTGGTTATAATTGGTTATGAGAGAAAGAACTCTTGAGGGAGAGTTACTGGTACACCCAAGAGGTGTGGGAAGAGTGTGATCTCTTCATTGTATTTCCTTCTGGAATGAGTTGAATACAATTGTGTATTGTCTCTCAAATTTTATGTTGTTTTTTATTTCTAGATACTTGTTACTTCTGGTTAAATTTTGTGTTTAGTTACTTATACAAGGTAATCAATTATACTTTTGGTATCAGAGCAAGGTTGCAGGTTCATAGAGCCTAGCTCAGAGCAGGTTAGTGTTTGATTACAGGTCACTCTCAAGGGTTTCTGATTGAGTGGGAGTATAGCAACGGTAGAAGAAAGTAAGCTACGAATGGAGAAATTCAATGGCAAGAATTATCAATTATGGAGGATGCAGATAATAGATTATTTGTATCAGAAAGATCTATACTTACCATTGGGTGGGGTTGCATGCAAGCCCATGGATATGAAAGATGAAGAATGGAAGGTTCTTGATCGGAAGGCTCTAGGATCTATAAGGTTGAGCTTGGCATCATCTGTGATTTCTAACTTATCATAGGATAAGACAATGGTAGAGTTAATGGAATCTTTGGCAAATTTATATGAAAAACCCTTAGCTTTGAATAAGGTATTTCTTATGAAGCAATTATTTAATTTGCAAATGTTAGAAGGTGGATCTGTACACAGTCATCTTAGTGATTTCCATGGTTTGGTAAACCAGCTAGTTTTAGTCAATATTGTTTTTTATGATGAAATTAAGGCTCTCTTAATATTATGCTCATTACTTGAAAGTTGGGATAGTTTGGTAATGGTAGTTAGTAATACTGCATCTACTTTAAATATCTTTAAAGTTGATGTTGTTTTTAGTGTAATATTGAATGAATAAATTCATAGGAAAAGCACAGGTGAATCATTAGGGAATGCTTTAAGTGTTGAAAGTAGGGGAAGGAAAAGAGAGAAGATTGAGCAAGGGAAATCAAGGTCAAAGATAGGTAGGAGATCTAGATCTAGGCATGGCAGGAAAATCTGCTGGAATTCTGAAAAGAAAGGGCATGAAAAGAAAAATTGTTGGTTGGTTGAAGATCAGCATGAAGGAAATGAAGAAGCGGATGTTACAAATATTGTTTCATAGGATGCTCTTGTATGTTCCTTGGATAAAGTGGAATCTTGGGTTTTAGATTCTGGTGCCTCTTTCCATGCAACCCCAAATAGAGAATTTTTCCATGATTATGTCCAGGGAGACTTTGGAGAGATTTATTTAGGGGATGGTAAGCCTTGTCAAATGGTTGGCAAAGGGAAAGTGTAGCTAAAATTGCAGACGAGCAACATGGGTGTTGAAGGAGGTCATGCATGTCCCAGTCTTGAAGTAGAACTTGATTTCTATAGGAAATTTGGGTGATGAGGGATGCACAGTAACTCTCATAGTGGATTCTTGGAAAGTTTCCAAGGGTGCACTTGTTTTACCAAGAGGTAAGAAAGTAGGTACTCTTTATCTATCTACTTGTATTACTGATTCTCCATCTGGTGTAGATTCAAAGATGTGGCTCCATAGGTTTGGTCACATGAATAAGAAGGGGATGCATGTTCTTGAGTCCAAAGGTAAGAGTTCAGATCTGGAAAGCATAGATCAAGATTTCTATAAGCAATAAAAGAAATTGAGGTTTCTTGAAACACATGATACAAGAAAAGATTGGGTTTATGGCATAAAGAGAAAATCTAATGTTTTTGACAAGAATACGAAAACCTTAGTGTTCAAGGAGAAGATGATAGATAGAGATCAGCTCAAGGGGTTGAATAATTCTGAGCAGGGTAGTTTAGACAAGGTTATGATCTAAGGTAAGCTCGCAGGTAAAAAGTCATCACTCATAGGAAAACCCAGTTATCGATGTCAGTCAGGTGGAACTGATGTCGAACAGGTAGGTATAGATGTCGGTAATGTGCAGAACAGAGTTAGTGGTGTTGGGTACGTGGAGACCAACATCGGTCAGGGAACCAATGTTGGCAACTAGGATAATGATGTCAATCAGGGAACCATCATCAATGATTAGGAGGGATCAACATCGATTGGGTTCACACCAGGGTCGACCAAAAAATGGATTTTGGGTAGATAAAAAGCTGTCAAAGAGTCTCAAATGCCCATGAGGAGGACTAAAAGGGTAAGTAAGCCTCATATTCATTATTTTCCTTCTTTAGACTACTTTTTTCTCACTGATGGTCAAGAAACAGGAAGTTTTAAAGAAGTAGAGAAGGTAGAATCTAGGAAATAGTGGGAACATGGCATGAATTCTTTGGAAGAGAACCAAATGAGAGATTTGGTAGAGTTTCCAGCTGGTATGAAAGCACTAAAAGATGAATGGATTCACAAATTAAAGAAAGGAGAGAATGGACACATGGGATAGAAGGCTAGGTTATATGGTCTTAAGTAGGCTGCAGGACAATGGAGGTTTGATAGGTGTATGACAAAGCATGGATTTAGTCAATGTCAATGTAACCATTGTGTTTCCTTTACTAGGTTGGATAATATTAGCTACATTATCCTATTACTGTATGTTGTGTGTATGCTTGTTGTAGGGTCACACATGTAGGGAGTTGCTGAGCTAAAGGTAAAGTTAGTTCAGAAGCGTGTCATGAAGAATTTGGAAGTATCAAAATTATTTGGCATGAGTATTCCTAGAGGGAAGATCATAGGTTGATGTTGTCTTAGGATGATTTTGTGAATAAGGTAGTGGTGAGGTTCATTATGTAGGATGCAAAACCGGTTAGCACACCTATGGATGGATAGTTCATAGAACAGTGTCCCAATTCACATGATGAGGTTAAGTACATGTGTACTAGCCCTGATGTTGCCCAAGCAGTGGGTGTTGTCAGTGAGTTCATGTCTAATTTAAGAAAGAAGCACTGGAAAGTAGTTTAATGGATTCTTAGGTATCTGAGAGGGACCACCAGCAGGTTAACATGCTATGCAAGGTTAAGGAATTCTCTACATGGGTATGTAGATTCAGATATGGTAGGTGACTTAGATGACAGGAGTAGTACCACAAGATGTGTGATGGTTGGTCTTCAATATTGAACCTGAAGAGGGATACAAGCTAGGAAACAAAATTAGACAATGTACAGGTATAGGTACAGGTGCAGCTGTTTATCTCCAAGTGGGAGATTGACCGATTTTGGTTTATATATCACCTAATATTTAATTTTTTACTATCAAGATCCTATGTTGACTTGGGGTGTTAATATTGGATAACAAATTAGTGACTCATAGGGGTAGCATACCTACTATGCTAACTAGACTAGTTGCCTTGTTCTTCTATTGGGCTATGGAGTTAGTTACACTACGAGACAATAAGATCATACCTTGAAACTTGACCATAAGATAAATTAATTACCTTAACAACACATGAAATAAATACACACACATAAAATCAAAGAAAGTATGACATGCACATGTGCTAACAAGCACTTATGGAACACAATAAGAACCTAAGATAACTAAACCATATACAAACTAACTTGAAATCAATTTTCTCCTCTTGGATAAAATGGGAAAGTTACACCATTATTTGTTCCATGATATGAAAGAGTTCATGAAGCAAGTTTCCTTTTGATCTTTTGTTTTGGTGTCTTTAACTCCTTAATGCTTACCACTCTCTTTGGCATGATATCAAGTGGAACAATGACAACTGCAAACATATCACCTATGAAGGTGAATTGATCTTATGGATCAAACCATATTATCATGTTAATATTTAACTACAAATTGACCCAATGATTCTTCTTCTAGGCATGATTCATTATCCTTAATGTCATATTGAATGAGATCAAACTTATTATCAGTTGTAAGATCATCAAGCTCCTCAAGGAGCTTTGCATGCTTAGCCACATTTTCATCATTATCCTTAATGAAAAAAACAAGTTTAAGATTTTTTAAAGACCAAAAATTCAAAACATATCTCATTTAGTATTTGCTATATGTCCTCTTATTTCATGAAAAAAGCATCAACTTCATCTTCAATTATATTATTACATTCAGCCTCTTGGTCATTCTCATAAATATCAACCAACTCAGCTGATGTGATATCCTTCTCAATCACCTCCTCTCTCATGTCTTGATCAAGATCTTTATGAAAAAATGTAACATGGTATAGATATTCTCTTTCTTCACTCAATAAGGTTGACTTGTTATTTTATTCACCAAGGGGAGTCCATATAGTGAACTCGTCATCATCGACACTTGATTCATCTTCTTGATCATTTGAAAATTTATCTTGATCTTCTTTGTTCGTCTCCCATAGGATGGGTTCCTTAAATAAGGGATGATTTTGGAGGGTGGTGAAAAATTTTATGGGTTGGAGAGGGAGTATGAGGTATTTTAAATGGATAATGAATGGGCATATAGATAGAAGGATAACTCTTGTAGTTTGGGCATTTGAAAATGGGATATTCTCGAAAGAATTATTGAAGGGAAAACATGTTCAATTGGGATATAGACATTTCATTTTATTCAAAAATCACTTCACCTTTCTCATATCCCTCTTGAATCTCTTCAATAGTGGCAAATCTATCTTCCACCTTCCTAACTAAGGCCTCTTTTTTATGTTGAAAATGTTCATAGATAGACGTCCAAAAGGGAATAGTTATAGGTCCCTGAGGAGAGGGCAATGAGACTTGAAAAAACACAAGGTTTTATTTCTTGACATTAACTTCTTGGTCCTCACTTTATTCTTCTTTATTTCCCTAAGACTTAATTACTTGTTTTCGAGTTGAGGTTTTAAGGTTATTACAATATTTGAAGATTGGATTGGATTTATTGGAGGCTTTTCTTTAGGATAGTGAATGGTTTCATGAGGATAAGGGGAATAAAAAAATTGATATGAAATACAAGAGGGTTTTTGAGAAGGGGAGGGAGATATTTTCATAGGTTCAAATTATTCCACAAGAGTTGGCATGGTATAATTAAGAATCATAGTCCAAGAAGGCTTCCAAGATGACAAGATCTTGCTTTTTTGAGGAGGGATAATATATCTTGAAGAAGATTTCCTCCAAGAAGATGCATCTTAAGAGATTGGAATTATTATTCAAGGGTCTTAATCACATCATCTTCTCCTTTATATCCTTCTTCATATCCTTTTTCATAGGATTATTAATAATTTTTTTCAACAACATCATGATTATATGGAGAAGGAATAGTTTGACTAGAGGGCTGCCATGGCTCATAGGACTAATAAATTTCTTGAGAGGGATGTTGAGGAACATATTATGGGTCATGACAAGGTTGGTAATGAGGTGTATAGTAGTAAATATCATCATATCCATCCATATGAACTTAATTAGTCAAAACAAACACAATATTTTTAGTAAATTATTTGACAATAAGTACCTATGAGCTTCTTATAACTAGCTAATTACATTTAGAATCACCATTGGTATTTACTTGAATGCCTCCAAAGGCTGATAGGTAAAAGAACACACCAAAATTCCTTCCAATATTTTGGACCTTAAGTCCCACTGGGCATGCCAAAACTATTATAACCAAATTTTTTACCCTAGAATAAGGTTGTTTAGACCTCTCCAAATTTGGTTAAACATGAGATTACCCTTAGAATTTTGGGTTATCTATAATAGGGGTAAACCTCTATATTAAAGAGATATATCCCTTTTTTGAATCACTTAAGTTCAAACATTAATTTATTTATTTGAAAAGGTAATAAATAAATGAAATAAAAATAACAATAGTGGTGATGCACCAAACTTTGTTGGCCACTACCACATATTGCACAATACACTAAGACCTACAAGATAACATAATGAGCCTATTGAATCAATGTTTTATATATGGGTAAGGCATTTCAAGCTAGGAGGGAATAATAATTCCAATTCAAAACCCAAAATAGACCCTTGATGACACCAAATACAATATGTAATAGATAAATAAACACATGAGGTAAGATAAATAGGACATAAACAAGGTGATATAATCTACACTTGATAAGATAAAAAATTTAGAGATTTATCACTACATGTAGTAATAAAATAGGGTAAAACAGCAGCTATTTTATTTGTCATAGGTAGAGAAATGGGCAGGTCTTTGACGTACATAGGTGGAGGATACATTTCAAAGCCAAAGTGGCTCAATATATAACACACATGTGAGAGAAGAGAAGAAGAATGTAGAAGAGAAAGGGTAGATAAGAGTCATTTGAGTTTTAAAAAAAAGAATATTTAAGAAAAACTTCAATAGGTCAAAGATGCCATGTGTTTCTCCTCTTCAGATGCTTCAGCTCTCCAAGTGGTGTGGGAATTAAAAAGTGTGTTTAACACCTTGATTAGCTCTTGAAAACCTCCCTTCTTCTTGACATGTTAAAGTAAAAATGGATTATTTGTTGTTATATTAGTTTATCCTACATGTTTTATCTACTATTGACACCTCTCATCTTACTCCAATAGGTTTTCTTTGACACACCACCTCCTTCTCTTGTAAGGTATCTAGAAGGCTCTTCATCTCCTTAGGCCTATTATACACACAAGTGTTAAAACTTGGTTTTAGTTACTTTAGCTCATAAAAAATTTATTGATGTCATATTGGACTCATATCATACCTAAAAAAATCCATTTTTAGTTCTCAAACTAGTCCCAACAAGTCATTATCTACCAAAAGCCTCAATTAGGCCTTATTCCTTATAATCTTTTTTCTCTATAAATTTCCTTGTGTGGGATTTGTATGGATTATATTGATAAAATAAATGAATATTATATGAACACATATGGCCTTAAATTTTCATACCAAGTTTCATGATTTTAATACAAGTTTAAGTCTACTTTTTCTACCTATTTTTTCTGCCATTTAGGCCTAATTCGGCCCTTAGGCCTAGAAAGTGGATTTTAGAAATAAAATCTTCTAGTACTTGTGAAAATTTTTGGAAGTGTGTGATTCACTTTACCCATGAACATAAAAAACTCCATATAAAGTTTGGGATTCTATAATATTGTTCTTATATCCAAACCATGGAATGGCCAAAACCAAGTCCTTCATAAGCCTATTTGGACTACCTTGCAAAATGGAGTTTGTTTAGTTACTTCCATGGATTTTAAATCAAATTTATTGATTTTTGCAGATGAAATAAGTCTCAGGGTACCTCTTCTAATGATTTTAAAATTTTCATCTCTTTAAAGACCTATAAAATACTAAAAACACACCAAATAGTGAAGTTATGGTTATTTGTATATCAATCCATACAACTCAAGTACATGTGGGTTATCCACTTGGAGTATAGAATAAGTTATTATTTTTTTTGAATTTTTTATAATTCATATGGAGGAATAAAACTTCATTTCTCTCTCATTGGGTCTTTATGGCTTTCCTAGGAAGCGTAAAAGTACTTTAATCTCTTAGTGATGATTCATAAAGTTGGACGTATGAATACTCCAACCAATTTCAAAAAATTAAATTACATTAGGGTGTATAAATTACCGTAATATATTTTTATCCAATTCATCATTAGTGATTCACACCAAGAAAATAAAAATGCCATTTGATGTTGTAAATGGGCATTTTGTGAGGTCTAAGAGAAATGAGTTAGTGAGAGTTTTCTTGAGTTAAATTTGAAATATCATGACATAAATGGGATTTATGACATCCCCTTGATTTATTCCAATAATTTTGTGACCATATTCCTTTATCTAAATTACCAACCCTCTCGTTGATCTAAGCCTAGGGTTTACAAACCAAGATGATTGAGAGACCCTAACTCTTTATTTTCACCTTTTTCATTTAATGTCAGGAGTTTAAGATCTCATAAACTGATTATTTAACTCAATTTTCATATTTTAAAGGTTTTAAATTCTCTCTACTTCTCTTCACTGACCTCTTCCTAACTAACTATGTAATAAGACTTTGTTTTCAACTTAGATTATAGTGCTAACTAGGGTAATGACTAATTTTATCTCTTTTTATTTTAGTTTAAAACTATGATGAGACAATGTCATAAATTTATAATAATATTAGAACACTTGTCTCTCATTCAGACCTCTCTGTAGTATCCTTTAAAACCAAAAAACTTTCTTAAGAATCAATAAATAGGCCTGATTGTGTATAACTAGTTTATGACCCCTATTTAAAACCTTTGTTGAGTATAAATTTCTCAAGGAATGTTTGTATATAAATTATAACATTTATTCATGGTCTCAAAGTCTATCATTCACTCCAATGGTTCTACCCTTGCAGTCTGATTATCCATACTCTCAAGATCTACCTATGGAATGCTATATATGAATTAGACTGTGCAAGCTTCAAAATAAGGTAATGAATGTGTTTGAGGGTATATGGACTACACTAATATTATTTAAATGAAAATAAAACATTATACTTGTCTAAAATCCCTATATTATCTATATATATTGAAACAAAAAAGTAAATCCTTTCTTGGTTAGGTAGGTAGACTTGTGTTACCTTGACTATGTGTTTATATTATGTGACCTCCTATTTGATCTCTTTCTTTTCATACTCTATGATTTTAAATTTTTGATCATGATAAATTAATAAAATTTCAACTCCTTTCTATCCCAAAACACCTAAAGAGTTCCATGAAATTTCACTCTTTCAAGTTTGAGAGTTTTTAGTACCCAATCAGACTCATAAGCAACTAACTTAAAGTTTGAAGAAAAGTATTGAAACATTTAATACCATTATAATTTTTATCTAATTTATAGCTTATGACTTCTCTAAACCTTGAAAACTCAAAGCTTTCCTCAGCATTGTCATCTTGAGACTAATCCTTCACTAGGCTAACTATAGGCATCATTAGGATAGTTTTACTATGTTTTAGGTTCATATACCTTTTATGCATATATTGAAAATATATTGGAGATGTATATTTTCATTAATTTAAATTACATGGAGTAATTTAAGACACATTCAAACTCTACATTTTCACTTCTTCTCTTACAGTCCTATAGTTGATTATGTCACTTATTATTATTGAATGCTCATCATCAAACTCCTATCCTTAAAGTCATTTGAGACTTATCATAGTTCATGAATATTTATAATTCTAAACCATCACCTTTATTATTCCTATTGAATCTTAAAACACATGGAAATCATGGATTTTATTAGAGTTATAGACCTACATGCATGTTAGTGTTGAGGACTGCAGCATTAGTGTTTAAGAGTGTTTTAGACTAAAAATGATTATTCTGAATCAAAAACCATAAAATTTATTATATATACATATATATAATTAGGTAAAAACTCTATAAATATTTGAAAAACAAATTCAAACTCATCAAACACCTTGATATGTAGAAACACACAGAGCACAATCTAAAAAAGTGAATGAAAGAAGTGTTTATGGAATCTTTTATAGAATTCTTGGGCTATCAATAATATAATTAATGTTATATATATATATATATATATATATTTTATACCATTAATATTAAATCAAATGCATTTGACCACGTGGAAAACTTAGAAACATAGAAACATGACTAGTCACTTGCAGATAAAGCACAAAAGGGAAATTTCTTGCCAAAATACATTCAAATGTGCCAATAATATGGGTTAATGATTTTTATGCATATATTTACATATTATACCTCATAAAAATTAGTTTTAATCATCTAAATCATCTACACTTACACTAGATTTATGTCAAATTTAGCTTGTGGAGTCTTGAGCTCTTAAAATGTAGTTTGGATCTTATCAATTGTTCATAAATATAAGACAACCAATAAAATTACCAATACCATAAATTTTTAAAAAATATAGGTCCAAAATGTTTTCCAAAATATTATCCCCCAACTCTACGTGTATGGCCTATACCATCTACTTTGTGTTGGCCTTCACTAGCTTGTGAAGGGAGTGATGGAGGAGATAAGTGATTTTATGAAAATTTTGGATCTAATTATTAATTATAATATTATTTATTACATTTTTTATATGAAAGGATACCTCTTAATTTTTTTCACTTTCACATAACTTTAACAAATCTGTAAATCTTCATTTAAAACCTTAAACTAGCATTGAAGTACAAGTTTCTGACTTTGTTTTAGTTATATGAAAGATGGGACATTTTTGTAACTGATTCAAGGAACTTTTAATGTGTTTGGTATGTATTTTTAACTTTACAAACCTTTTTGCATGCAAATGCTATGAAAAAATCCACTTTTTATGCATATTTAACACCTTACAGTTAGAAAATGGTCTTTAAACTTTTAAAAACTTTATGAAATGTTGTAAAAATATTTATAAGACATAAAATAACATTAATAAACCCATAATAACCTATTAAAAAACTTTACCAAGACCTATCTCCTCATGACATGCCTAAACCACTATGTGACCAAAATATGACCTTACCTTAATCTTTCAAAACATACATTAATAAATGCTAATAAGGTATTTTGGATTCAAATGGGACCTAATATATCACCTAATGTTCAATATTTTTACTATAAGGATCCTATTTTAACCTAGGGTGTCAAAATTAGATAAGATATACCAAAAAATATAGTTACAATTTCAGTCATTGTGGGACGATTGCATCGATTAGCAAATAAAAGTTACAAACAATTTAATTATTTTTAGGAATGAATTCACTAATTAATATATAAAAATATAATACATAAAATTAAACATAAAAGAGCCAAAATATCATTATTCTCTAAAAATCAAGATTATTTTATAGGCTGTAATGAAAGGTGGGGGATATAACTCCCTATCAAGCATGTCATATGTATCCTTATAGTGCAAATCCTTAATATTTTCACAAAAGTTTGATTAATACAATAAAAATCACTAAAAATATTAGATAACACACTTAGGACCTCAAATTTAAATAAAATACCAAAAATAAAATAGATTACATAAAGACTCACAACATGAAAACTTCCTTTGTAGCTTGATCATTATTGAGTTATGGCTCAGATGGAGTTTTAGATGGTCTTTATTAATGTAAATTTAAAGTTAAACATCTCCTTAAAATCTATGTTTCATGAAGACTTTGATAAAAGAATGTTTATTGATGAACATTTTTATCTTGATAAAATGTTAGGGCTTTGTTATATTACTTGAACATGAGAATAGTGATATGAATGATCTTATTTATAACAAGACTAGATTGATGAGGACCCTTCATCTTGAAGTCAATATGAATGGTTTTCAAAGAGCCCTTAAGTGTGCACATGGATCAAGGATGTAAGCCCTTCATCTCAATCAATATGAATGGTGGAGGATAACCTTTATAAATATAATATCATAGATGAATGAAATTAATCCCTTCATCTCAATCAATATGAAGGGTGGAGGATTCTCTTTGTAACTAACAAAGATGAATGAAAATAATATCTTCATATGAATCAAGATGAAGGGTGGAAATCATCTCCAAAATAGCACATGGATCTTGAAGGTGGGCCATTCATCTTGTTTCCAAGATGAAGGGTGGAGAATAATCCCACTTTAATGCTAATTCTTTGCATAATTGTTGTTCTCTCAAGGGTATAACCTTATGGTCTCAAGATTCCATTTTTCATGAAGATTCCCATTTAGAGGGAAAAGAAGAATTAATTTATTGTTTAAAGAGAAGTTAATTAAATAGATCGGAAGAACTATTTAATTAATACAATTTTGAGGAATTGATCATTAAACTAAAATTAAGACAAAAGAAGTAATTAAATAGAGATTTATAATTGATTAGAGAAATTCATAATTGAATAGATAAGAGAGAATGGATCAGAGAAATTGATAATTGAATAGATAAATGACGAGGGAATAAATAATTGAATAGATAAATGATTAGGGAATAGATAATTGAATAGGTAAATGATCAAAATGTGTGAAATTACAAGAAGACATCCCTTCTATAATTTGACATAGACATGATAAAATTTGAGTTTCTATAAATATAAATAAGTGAAAGTTAAGAAACTAACATAAACATGTCATATTAATCCATACATACATGTTCTAACCTATATCATAACATATCTAGAAAATTATGTAAAATATAAGTATGAGTATAGACATGTGTAAGTATTAATACACATGATCAAAATGATAATGTAAAGTGATCAAAAAATAATAGAACCTATATCAATCATGATCAATAGAAGAATATGCACCTAGTTCAATGTGTCATGTGGGTAGATGAAAGGTCCAACATTTGTATGTGCATGCATAATGGATATAATATATATATATATATATATATATATATATATATATATATATATATATATATATATATATATGTATGTATGTATGTATGTATGTATGTATGTATATATATATATATATATATATGTATGTATGTATGTATGTATATATATATATATATATGTATGTATGAATGTATGTATATATATATGTATATATATATATATGTATGTATGTATGTATATATATATATATATATATATATATATATATATATATGTATGTATGTATGTATGTATGTATGTATATATATATATATGTATGTATGTATGTATATTTATATATGTGTGTATATATATATATATATATATATGTATGTATGTATGTATGTATACATATATATATATATATATATGTATGTATGTATGTATCAAAATAAATTACTCATTAATTTAATATGTTTATATAAAATGATATTTTGTTTACTAACATATATTAAACAACATACTCAAAAATCTATTAAAAATTCAAATGCTAAATATTTTTGTATTTTTGATTTATTTAAATGTTTTTGTAATTTATTGATTAATTTATTTTATTTTTTTATAATAGTGTAATTTTAATTGAAAGAGTTAATTTGATAATTCATCACAATCAAAAGGCATAATACTACTTGGTATCCCTATCAACTTATTTTATTTCCACTAGTGTTTATACTAAGTCATTTCTACCTCTTTGATGTTCTCATCTAGTTGGTTTATGTTAGCAATTAGTATTGGTTTATCACAGTATCCATGATGCTAAATGTGAACCTATTTACCTTCAAAAATAAAGGTGAGTCATATATGTGTAGTTCATAATATAGGGCTCATAGAAACCAACCACTACTACCCAAAATGAAATGTAAAAATGTGTCTCCTACTCCAGTACATGTACGATTGTATGGGCTAATTTTGGTCCACATGTGAGGGGTAAAATGATGCACACAAGAGATTTTTGAAAGAGTAAACAATAATTTAACTCCTATATTGTATGTTCTAGCTATTGTAAACATGTAACATTGAAAAATGTGTTCCAATTAGTTTTATCAACCTTGAGATGTTCATAATAGTCCCCACTAATATTTACAATTATAGTTAGATCCTCTTGTCATAGATGACTCCAAGTATGACCCCTTGTAATTTATATTTTTTAATGGAGATCAAGGATCTTTGTTATTTTTCATGCATATATATATATATATTTCATTCAATTTTGTATTTCTAATGTTTTTTTAATTCCTCACAATAATTTGTATCATGGAATATGATTCTATGATAAGTTAAATATGTTGATAGTGCCATTTTGCTTTGTGACCCATGCCTATTAGGAGGTAAACATATCATATTATGCTTAAGTAACATAGAAATTATTATTTTTTCAGTATATTATTATTTTTTGATATGTAAAATCTATTTTTCTAACTTAGGTGAGGATTCCACATTTTTAACATGATGTATCTTCATGTTTTCATTCTAAGGTTGAATTATAGATTTTAGCTGAGAGGGATGAATTTTATAGAAAAAATTCACATGTTCATCTATTATTTTTATCTTGACATTATCTGAAGTTATACTTTTCATCATATAGTGATGGGTTTAAATTAAATGTATCATGACCTATAGACATGCATACATTGTGTGAGAGATGCTCAAGTGTATCAAATCTAAGGTTGTGTGATTGTTCATATATCATATCATGAAGAACATCATCATCACTATCATGATAATTATAAACCTTGTAATATTGATTCCCAAAATTTGACACTAAATAAATCTCACATGTTTGATATTATATTTGTTGTAGTATCATTAGTTCCTTTTTCATTTACTTTTGTTTGATTTTTTAATATTTATGTTCAAGATATTGTTCATTATGTGTATCCATGTGTACCTTAGATGTTAGTGTCTTTTGAAAATATCAAGATCAATGATTTATATTAATTGATTCAACCATCTCATAAGTTGATATATTATTTATTGGAATAAATAACATAGGTGATACCACCCTTTTTATGTAAAAATCTAACATTTTGTATAATTCTAAGGGATCATTATCTACATGCATGGTCCATAGTGTCCATCATGTAATGTAGATGGTACAAATTCCATAATCTATTATCAATTCACACTTTTTTATTATTTTATTTTGAATAATGACTTGTATGAATAAAGGTATATCTTGACTAATGACATCCTTTGAGGGTAAATCTTCATGATCAAAAGTGATGAGATTTTAATTAATTTTTAGATATTACATAATTTACACAAAATAAGTCGACTCTATGCCATTTAATATTTGGGTTTATTTGTGTACATGAATTATCACACACTAAAATATGCACTCAACTTCCTAATTTGTGGAAAGACAATTGATGTAATGGATGGAATATACATAGGAGTATGGGTTAGGCTAGTTATTTATTGGAATGGGATTTGGAATGGGTGGTGGCAAGGGGTTA
The DNA here is from genome assembly GCA_037957365.1 of Torreya grandis. Lineage (NCBI taxonomy): Eukaryota > Viridiplantae > Streptophyta > Pinopsida > Cupressales > Taxaceae > Torreya > Torreya grandis. The sequence goes on along the minus strand of JARHVA010011498.1, from coordinate 15,262 downwards.
TTATGATGAAACCAAAATACCTATGTAGTATCACATTTATCATTGAGAGTGTTTAGTTTTTTAGTAATAGATATCCAAATCCCCTCATGTTTAAGATTACAAGGAGGCCAAGATCATAATTGATACTAGTACTAGGTAAATATAGAAAAATTAGGTTGAATAACTTGCTGGATGAGATCAACTATATCAATCTAACTATACCCATTTAATGTTATCCAAAAATTTAAATGAAATATGATGAGGCTAAACCTAATGACGAGGGTGGAGGTGAAGATCTAGGATTTAATTACATTATATTGATGTCCTATATTATGGGGGAGGAGGATGATTAGTGGATCAAAAAATTATTCTTTTTACTCTAAGGAACTAAGAGTGTCAATGATGAGGATTTGGATTGGTGTAGCATGGAAGACCTCAATTACTAATTCTACACTCATGTCTGATTGTATATTGACAATGGTACTAAGTTCTCTAACACTAAGTAAAATACTTTCTCTAACAAGACTGGGTGTCTCAGAAAGTGTCATCCAAATGAGACTAGCCAAAGTGTAAGTGTATGAACTTGTCTTGGTAAATGATTATTTTAGTGGAATTTATGTTATTTTATAATCAATATTTTAATTAGTATTATTTCATGGTTGGGAAAGGCTTTGGAAATGTTTTTGATATGTTTTGTTTTATATAATGTTTGACTTGAAAATAAAAGCTGACTACTTAATAAAATTAGATAACTTAAATAAAATAATGATAAGGAAATTGAAATTGAACAAATAAATCACTTTATTTATTTATTTTTTAAACTTGTTTTAAATGCACGTAAGGTAAGAGGGAGAGATGTACTCTAACCATGAAAATGATATTCTTTTATGACTTTTCTAAATGCAACCTAGATGTTTTTGTTTTTCTAATTTTTTTATTTCTTCATATTGTAAGTTAATGGACCTATTGTGAAAGAAAATATTTTATAACATGAAAGTAAATACAAAATCAAATATAAATGATAAATATCAACACTAAACATTATTTAGGTTTTCTATTTGTAAATGTAAGCTATACTAAGTTTTGGTATTTCTAGGTGGATGAGCACTAGGTTTGAATGATCTGTTCTAAATAAAATTAATATTTGAATTCTAATTTTTTGAATTATTAAGCTAAAATAGGGGTTTCAATTTACTAAGAAAAGAATAAATATCTAAACAACACCTATTGTTTACTTAGGTTTGACTAGGGTTTTACATTTGCTAGTATGTGTAGGTTTGTATATTTATGAAAGTGGAATATTAATTATATTTATAATTAGAAGTGTTTTGATTGTTTTCTAATTTTTACCTAGGATGTAAATGAAAAAATATAAGTTATTTTAAATATTCTACTATATAGATAAAAACAATAAGAGAGATAAATATTATCTTTTTTCAAAGTAAAGAGAGATAAGAATTTATTTTCTTATCATTTTTTTATTTTTCAAAATAAATGTTTAATCTATTGTAAGGAAAAAAGATAAATTAATATACTCTACTAAAAAAATGAAGGAAAATAAAACTAGAACTAAAACCCCCAATCTAATCATGGTGTAGATCAGATGGAAGTAAGAGGTGTATCTATAAAGTGGTCCTCACTATGTTAGCTCCTCAAATCAAATCAATGAATATAGGAACTCTCTAGCCAAGTAGATTGATCCAATAACAAAAAAAAATGGGGAAGATGAGAAAGACACAGCTACAATCAAAGAAAAACTAATTATGCTTAGTTAAGAATAATGTGGGAAAATATTTGGTTGAAAAATAGTGACTCTCCGTATTAAAAATTATGTATTCCACATGAAAAAATTCAAATCAAAGCTCTAAAACAATGGCAAGAATAATATGTCTATATAAAACTTTGAATATCCAAGCTCTAATGCAATTTTTCAAATCCAAAACAAGCCAAAATTGGCTTACTGGTAGAAAATTAATGGAGGTTACATGAGTGAGTTTCTAAGTTTAATTGGTAGTATAACTTAGAAAAGGTTTAAAAATAGATAAAATAATGAGTAAAAGTGAGATATGCCAACTTGGATGTGAACTCAAGGTAAAAATATCAAGAGATGTAAAATCAACACAAAAAATACATAAAATAATGAATCTTGGGAGCTAGAATTGGAAAAACAAGAAGGTGACATAACTGCCCCCTTTTGTATGGTGTGTACGCAACCACCAATTCCCATAACAAAACTATTTATTTAATTTTAAAAAACAACACTATTTTAAAACACAACCAGCCTATTATGATGTAACCAACATGGTGGTTTACAAATTTTCAATGATGTTTCTGAAATATAGGTAGTGGTTTTGTAACTAGGAGTGATGGACACAACATTTTCAGTAGTGAATCTATCATGTATGGAATGTTATAAAATTGAGCTATCAAAGGCTAAATATTCTAAATAAAAGAGACTAAGGGGACTCCAATGTATAATAGGAAGGAAATAATGATAAGTTTCTAGAGATTACCTTTTCTTTAGTAGGAATTAAGGCATTACTACATCATCATCAGATGTCATACTAGACATATCACACAATGAAATATTTATGTGCATATATATTATCCCTTTGGGAAGATGCATTATCATAAATTAATTAGGGTGTGGTCTCATATAATGGTTTGTGGAAGGGTAATAGGAATTTATAAATACTTACCTAACTTACCTAAATGGTGTAATGAAGCTAGCTAAAATTCTATGCAACTTATAGATAAAAAGAAGGAAATCAAGTGCAATATAATGAAAACGTGTAAAATAAGATACTTAATAAAAACATATATGAAAGTACATATTGTATATGTGATGAAGGTTTTACTACTTGAAACATCCTATTGGAGGACCGAATGTCTTGTACCCACAAAACTACAAAACGTGCTACAAAGGATAAATATGCTATTAAAATGTTAGTTTTGAAATGTGAATCATAAAATTTATAACTACTATGTCTTGTAAACGTGAAAATAATCATTAAATAAGATAATATACTAAATTTGGATAGTTTTTAAAACCAAATGACTGGTTAGCGTCCCAATATATTCAAAATTTTCAAAAAAAATATTCATTTATGTTAATTTATTTGAGAGATTTTTGACCTCTGGGCTACCTATGATATATTTATGAAAATAAGTAGTCGACGGATAGAGCAAAGGATAATGATGTAAAATCTACTAGTTAGAGGTGGAGATGGGTAGGGACACATGTTTTTATGGATTTTTTCCATTTTGTCCCAAATTCAAATTTGTCTAAAACTCATTGTAAATCTTATCAAATTGATATTTTTAGCTTCAACATGCTTGTGAGGAGGGGTATAGTAGGGTTTTGATAGAATTTTAATGATTTAGTTGTAATTTTGGGTGTTGTGGGGGGGTTATATAAGGATGTATATATCTAATAGAGCCATCTCTAGTGCATGAAAAATAGTGAGGGAACTAATTAAGTTCTAACTTTATCCCATGTGTTACAAGGCTTCCAACATCCATGGACACACATGCACACTTCATCACACAATTGACTGATACACAAAAAATATTATATTAATACCTTTCATATAATGAAATATATATAATTATCTAAAACACACACTCACTATCACACATTCCTATATATACTTATTACATCACATAAAAGAGTTCTAGACTCTCATACAATCCTTTCTAAATCGATAAAACTCCTTGTTTTGCTCTTAGAGAGTTTTCCTCCATCCTAGTTTGTCTCTACCAAAAAAATCTCCAAAATAAATTCATTTATTTCATTAATGTATTCATATTAACATACCTATATTCATGGGGTGTCTATTATACTTATCTAACCTCCACATAATGTACAATATTCATGTAGCCTTTATTTTTCAACATCCACACCTAACTATTAGTAGATGTTAGAATTGTCAGGAGACATTTTAGGCTAAATGATAGTTAGAAAAATAACCATAACTTCCATGTTATTCATTTAATGGATATTAAACACAAATAGTATATAAAAAAATTCATTGAACCTCAAAATTTTAGTTACCTCAGGTTAATGCAAGTGAAGATCAACCTTGTAGACTACACATATGACATTTCTATGAATAATGGTAGTTACTAAAACTTTTTCAAATTTAATTAGGTGAATAAAAATAATTAAAATTTTTAAAGATATAAATATGAATAAATTTTATACAAATAAATTAAATTTTTTAGAACAATTAGTAAGGAAGATAGCCTATAAGGTAGTGAACCATTAGACTATACATATGCATTTTTATGGTTGAGTGATAGTTAAAAAAATTGTCATAACTTTTCCACTGATTATCTAATTTAAATAAAATTTGGAAATAAAATTATAAACTACCTTATATGAAATTTATACAAATTTGGTAACTCAAATCTTGACACAAATAGACCTCACAATGATAAAACGTATATAGATTAGGAAGATGCATATTCTAATAGAATGCCATTTTTTTTAAAAAAAACTATCATAACATTTGCCTCATATATCCAATTAATCTTAAATTTGAAACCCATATTATGCAATACATTTTATGAAACCATTTCAAATTTGGTAAGATATTTCTTACCACAACTAATCCTCAAGGTTATGAACTATATACCTAGTGATATAAGTATAGCCCAAAATAAATAGTTTCAAATTTTCTAAAATAACTCCAAATGCTCAAAAACATTTTGTAAAGGATATAATTTTCATTTGATAATATAAACCAAGTTTTAGCATCCAATTCCTTCTATAAAATTATTTCAAGTGAAATAGTTGTTACACCTTCATATTGACTTCAAATGGTTTGGAATATTGTATAAAGGCTATAAATGTCATGTTCAATGTTGCCATAAAGTTTTAACATTTAATTCATTATGAAAAATAAATATAAGTGCATAAACCTCTTGATAGTGTAATAGTTGGTATGTATTTTTGGTAGTTCAAAATGGTCTAAAATATCAGAGTTGTTGCCAGGGTGTTAATAACGTGAATGCAATGGTCAAGTGATCACATGAGACGAAGCTGGTGCACACCATAAAGAAGCTAAAGCAAAGTGAACATTTAAAGAGATAATTTGCAAAAGACAAATAGGAGCAAAACCCAATATTCGATTAACATGAGATGGCCATAATGAAGAATACATATAGGAGAGCTCGTAAGTAACTCCTCCAAAAAAGGTGGTTAAAGCACCCCAAGAATAGACTATAACTCCTCCATGAAAGGTGGTGACAAGGTGCTAAGAATAGAGAAGTAACTCTGATACCCAGAATAACCAGCCAAAGGAGTTACTTATGACATTCTTATGATATCTATGACACATCTATGACACACATCTCCACATAAGCTAGCCTATCCCATGAATGTAAGAAAACTCCATGTATGTACAAATATATAATATTCCCTAATTAAATAATAGGGAAAAATAAAAACCTACACTAACACCCCCCATAATCAAAGCTTAGGTGGGCAGTGTGAAAATATAAAATGGGTCCCGACAACTAGGCCTGATGAGGTATCCATGTGCAAATGCAATCTCCCATAAGATAGAGAAAAGGAGAAAACTCGTAGGAAAAAAACTCCCCCCCCCAAAAGAGAGACATAAAAGAAATGAAGAGGCTAGTGGGCCCCACCTAAAGATGATGTTGTTGTAGATGTGGACCACACCCCAAGAAGAGCTCGTAGATGAATGAACTTGATCTTGGTGAAAGGTTTGGTGAAGATGTCTACAACCTACTCCAAAGACTAGAAAAATATCAAGTTAATGACCTAACTATGAATAAGCTCCTGAATGAATGTCATGTGAATCTATATGTGCTTGGTCCACTGGTGTTGAACCGAAATCTTGAAAATCTGAATGGTACTCTGGTTGTCATAATAAATGATGGTGGGCTCCCTAATAGGAATGCCAAACTTAGAAAGTATCCCTTAAATCCAAATACCCTCAATAGCTGCATTAATAGCTCCCCTGTACTCTGCCTCTATGGATGATATATAAATAACTTTTTGCTTCTTGCTAGACCAACTGATAAGACTAAAACCTAAAGAGAAACTGTAACCAAAAGTGGACTTGCGAGTTTGTGAATCACCAGCGCAATCTGAATCTGTATACCCAATTAAGTCAGAATCTATGCCAAATTTGTAATGAATCCCATATCTATGTGAACCCTATATGTAAAGCTAGATCCTCTTTGCTACTTTCCAATGTAGCTCATGGGGTTCTTGTATAAATCTAGAGACAAGTTCCAATGCATTTGATATGTTGGGCCTGGTGTGAGTCAAGTAGATGAGACTACCAATAAGTTGTCGATACCGAGTGGCATTAACTAATGGTGAAGAACAATTAGCCTCAAGCTCGACTCTTGATAGAAATGGAGTCAAAGATGGCTTAAAATCAGCCATGTGAAATTGAGACAATAAATCAAGAGCATACTTAGGTTGTGCAAGAGAAATCCCTAAATCTAACTGTGAGATCTTGATGCTAATAAAGTAGTGCAACAAACCCAAGTCTATCATGTCAAATCTATCCTGGAGAGATGCCTACACTACTGCAATAGCCGATGAAGAACTCTTAATGATCAAAAGGTCATCAACATATAGAACCAAAATCAGGAGTGAATCATCCTGCCACAAGAAGTAGACATTGGGGTCAGAATGTCACCTAGTGCAACCCACTATGAGAAGGAAGGAATCCATCTTGGCATACCAAGCCTAAGGGGCCTGTTTGAGGCCATATATAGATTTCCTAAGTCTACATACTTAGAAAGAATCCTAAACAAATCCTGGTAGCTACTCCATGTAGATCTCCTCCTCTAGGTCTCCATGAAGAAAGGCACTCTTCACATCCATTTGGTTCACATCCCAACCATGTGTTGCAGCAATAGCCAAGGTGAGTAAGATAGAAGTCATCTTTGAAATGGGTGCAAAGGTCTCTGAGTAGTCAATGCATGCCACTTGTGAGAAACCCTTGGTGACCAATTGCACCTTGTACTTATCAACCAACCCATCTACTACAAACTTGGTCTCATATATCCACCTACATTGAACCATCTTCCTTCCCTTAGGAAGTGAAGTCAAGTCCCAAGTGTGATTTTTGATTAAGGAAGAATATTCTTCCTCCATAGCACTATCCCACTTAGGTACTCTTTATGCCTATCAAAAATTCTATGGATTTAAAATAGAAGCAAAGAAGGCATGTGGATCTCTTTGAAAATCCCCTAGTACATCTATCATCTACAGGATCTCCTACCCAAGTGCCAGCACTCTCAAGTGTATGTCTATCCAAAAGTGGCCTAGAAGTGGTGAGTCAGGTGTTAACTCCTCATCCTCTAACTTATTAGAGGTGGATGACTATGCATCACTGTCCTTGATGTCTAAACTCAAAGAAGAAGAAGATGTCTCTAGCTCAAGAACATGTTGTGGTTGATCTGAATCTGAAGAATCATCATGAAGAAGTAGATCCGATGAGAGAGAAGTGCCAAGTGTTGAGTCTCTAGGACTCTCTTGAAAGTGGAAAATTCTCTCAATGAACAACTCATGAGTGGTCGTATCTAGAAAGGGATACCCCTTAACACCATTTGGATATCATACAAAGATGCAAGGTTTGGACTGAAATTCCATAGATTTGTGTTTCTTCTTTGGTATGCGGGCCATGGCTAGGGATCTAAAAAACCTAAGGTGGTCAACATCAAGTTTCCTTTTATGCCAAGCTTTAAAGGGTGTTATCCATTTTAAAGCTTTGTGAGGAACCATATTTTGAATGTAGCAAGCACAATTGTTGGCTTTGGCCTAGTAATGTGGTGCTAAGGATTTAGGGTGAATCATATAGCTACCCATATCTTTCAAGAACCTATTTTTGTGTTCTGCAACCCCATTCTGTGAAGGACTGTAAATGACTATGCACTATAAATCAATCCCCTCTATGGAGCAAAAATGGTCAAACTTGTTGCTGACATACTCCCCTCCATTATCAGTTCGAAGAACCTTGATGGATTTCTCACTCTCTTTCTCAATAAGAGCCTTGAAGTCTAGAAAATTTTCAAACACTTCATACTTTTGATTGAGAAAATATATCCAAGTGTACTTAGAGAAATCATCAATGAAAGTGAGGATGTACTTAGCCCTTATGAAAGATGGTTTTGGAAAGGGTCCCAATACATCACTGTGGACTAACTCCAAAGGTTGTGAAGCCCTCCAAGCTTTACCTTTGTCAAAATTTTCTTCGAGATGCTTCCCAAGGGAGCACCCCTCGTAAAGTCCTTTTAAGAATTAGACACGAGGCAAGCCAATGACCATGTCATTCTTTCAAAGTTGTTCAAGGTAGAGGTAGTTAAGGTGGCCAAACCACTCATGCCATAATTTTCAAACTCCATATGAATGAGTCAGCAATGCTGTTGGAGAAGAGTCTAGCGCAAAATGTGAGGTGTATAACCTTGCTTGGTGATCTGTGTTACCCACTGCCACTGTAGTGTCACTATGCAACCCCCTGATAGCCACTGAATCTGGTGAAAACTCAACTCTCATGCCTCAACCAATGTGAGTGATTTGGTACACTGATATGAGTTTGGTTGAAAGAGAAGGAACACATAGAAAATTATTAAATGTTCTTCCTTCCATTTCAACTGACCCTCTCCTTTCAATGAAAATTGATATGTCATCACCCAAACTAATTGAAGTCATGCTACAAGGCTCTAAAGATGAAAAATCAACTCGAGAAGAGCCCATGTGGTGAGAAGCACCTGAGTCAATGAACCATGAAGATGTATAATATGTTGTAGCTACAAGGGCCTTGCCCTTTTCTTTCTCCTTACCCTTGCCTTTTTCGTTAGTAGAATCTTGGGTAGATGAATTTTGCTTGATGGACTCAGGAACACCTATGTTGTGATTCTCTAGAAGATGAGTTAGGTGATCTATTTTTTTCATCATGCATTTGTGTTCATCATGCCCTGTCTTCTTACAATATGCACACTTAACCTTCTCCTTCTTAGGTTTAGCATTAGAGGAGGAAGACTCAGTGTTGCTTTTGGCAGGATTGTTGTTTTCTTTCTTCTTTTCTTGGTCCTTGTTCTTTTTCTTCTTCTCCTTTGTTGAAGTCTTATCCTTACCATTTCTAGCTATCAAAGCTTTGGGTTGAGTAGACTTAATTTTTCCCATTTGGATTAGTTTATCTTGCTCCCTAGTTAAGTCAGAAATGAATGAATCCAAAGAAGGCATTTTCCATGTAGCGCCAAGGGCACTTTTTGTGGCATGGAAAGTGGAGACAAAGACTGAATAACCTGGACCTAACTTAGAGATAATAGAAAGGATGAGTTGATCATCTTTCTTATCTATCCCACATTATTTCAATTGCAATCTAACGGCCTTAAACTTAGTGAAGAAGTCCTGTAGGGTGTCAAAGTTTCTAGGACTTAGACTTATGAGTTCGTTTTCGAGCTCATGACTTCTCATCTCATGAAGTTTCCCAAATAAGACTTCTAAGGTGTCCCATATGTCTTTAGGAGTCTTGGAGGTTTCTAATTGGAAGATAATTTGTAGAGACATGGACAAGATCAGTAATCCATAGGCTTCATCACTACGGTTGTACCACTTGACCTTTTCAGCATCAGTGTTGGGTTCTACTTCAGTACCCATGGTGATCCTATACAACCCTTTGCTTCTAAGAATGGTTGACATTTTAACCTTCCATTCATGATAGTTTAAGGGTGTTAGGGGTTTAAGTTGAAAATAATCCATTTTAAGCTAAATTTAGTTGAAGTTGTGTTGATTGCAAGTTTGTGAAAGTATGCAGAAAGGAGAAAGATAACAGAAGTAAACAAAGTGTTGAAAGACAATCACACCCCCCTAAAAGGTTTCCCCCCCCCAAAATATGCAAGTGCATGCTCAAAATATGTTAGACTCAGATAAAAATGTGTCTTAGAGCAATCTGTGCAAGTCAAGTTAATAACCCAAACAAATATGACACAAGACCCAGTCGAAAATGCATCCCGAGAGACCCAAAATTTTGGCACTTTATAAAGTAGTGAATTTTTTACAATTATCTAGCCTAAGTTGTGCAAAATTGAAAACTAAGTACTTTTTCAAAAGATGTAACTTGAATTTGAGCTATCATTTGCAAGATTTTAAAGTTTTAATTTCTCGTAAACTAGTAATTTTGCAAAACAATAGCACTAAAACATTAAAAAAATGCCTGTTTTGAGAGAGAAAGTGGCCTTCCAACCACTCATTAGACTCAGCATAGAGTGAGGAATCTAAAAGAGGTATTTGTGAGGGGGAATTGGCCTCCTACCAACCTGGGCCTCACCCTTCATCTTCATAGGTCAAAGATACAAGTTTTAAAAATGTTTAAACTGCTTTTTTTTAAATGCTAATTTTCCAATTTGACTTTAATTCAAAAAATCAAATGACTGATTCATGAATACAAGATCAAAATAATTATGAGGAAATTAGACAAAAGTAGATTTTACCAATTTGCTTAGTAGAGAGTGGGCCCATCAAATGGGGCGTTGGAAATAGTTAGGCGCTTAAAACCCAAAAAAGGTCTAATTTTTGTTGTTTGTTGCTGCTATACAGTAGAGCAAATGTCTAGTAAGGATGTCAATGAGAGGCTCCTCTCTCTCATGACCTACATCAATCTCCACTCCCTATGCCCAGTGATTGAAAGTGGTCCTTTTCTCCTTCAATACAGGTCAAATGAACATCAAAAAAGCCAATGCCATGTTTCAAAATGTGATGCCAATGTTAGTGAAAATAAGTAGAAACTACAAAGGATGCCAAGTGCAGCTAGTCAGATCTCAATGCAAGAGATCAGCAGAAACATCAATGACTCCCTTTACCAAACAATGCTAGAGTAGAAAAATCAATGCCAAGTGTAGATCTAAAAGAAATAATGTTTAGCCAGATGTGCAAAGATCTCTCTTTTTCTGTAGAATGACAAAAAATGAATTCCACTGCCTTTGCTGATGCCACAACAGATCTATACAAGATGTCTCAGCAAATTTCAATGCAAATATCTAAAGGGTAGATCTAAATGAAACTCAATAGAAGTAATTTTTTTTAAATAAAAAGGTTTATGTATGGATTTGCATGAGTTTTCAAGAAACTCTACCAAAACTCTCAAATACAATTGAGTTAAACAAAAAAAATACTAAGAAAGCAAAGTGAGAATGTCAGAATAAACTAATAGCATAACCAGACACGCAATTATCGGGGTGGATTTGATACCATATCGGAGTTGTTGCCAAGGTCCAAATAACGTGAATGTAATGGTCAAGTGATCACACGAGACGAAGCTGGTGCACACCAAAAAGAAGCTAAAGCAAAGTGAAAACACTGAAAAAGATAATTTGCAAAAGACTAATAGGATCAAAACCCAATATTCGTTTAACATGAGATGACCATAATGGAGAATACATATAAGAGAGCTCGTAAGTAACTCCTCCACAAAAGGTGGTCAAAGCACCCCAAGATTAGACTGTAACTCCTCCATGAAAGGTGGTGACAAGGTGCTAAGAATAGAGAAGTAACTCCCATACCCAGAATAGCTAGTCAAAGGAGTTACTTATGACACCTATGACACATCTATGACACACATCTCCACATAAGCTAGCCTATCCCAAAAATGTAGGAAAACTCCTTGTATGCACAAATATATAATATTCCCTAATTAAATAATAGGGAAAAATAAAAACCTACACTAACATAAAAATTGTTATAGATGTTGTAGGTATCATATCTATGACCCTAAAAAGTTAGTTAATCCATACCAAAATTAGATACCCATTTTTGACATGTTTCTATGATACACAATCCTTGTAGACTAATAGAAATAATCAAAATATCTATGTGCCTTTCTACGGTAAATGAATACTTTTACAACATCATTCCAAGAGGTAAAGAACATCACATAAACAACACCATATTTTTCATTGATGCAAGATTGCATGAACCTTGGGATGGTCTAGAATTAGACACCCAAGGTTTATAAAATGTGAGCTTGAGCTCACATGGATAGGATAGTTAGTAAATATACTCTTTTGTTCATGATTCAAAGTGACCATATAATCCCCATCCAACATATTAGGAAAGCCAATTGTTTTTTATTATTTTTTATATGCCATTTATAGCTCTTACATGTTAGTTTTCCTTATCTTCTCTTCACATTGTTTATCTCTCTCTTTATCCTTATGGTATTTTAATAAAAAAATATCTCTCATTTGTAATATTTGACCCACCATAGACTATAATCCTTTGCTGAAGTCATAACCATCTCTCAATCAACTCACATGTGGGTTGAAACCCACTCTCATTTGTCCACCACCACTAATATGCTCTTTCATGCATCTCACTGTCTAATGTGGTCTCAAAACCACCATATAACAAAAACCTCATCCTAAATCCACATTGGATTTGTTCAAACCTTATCCAACCAACTATTGGATCATTCACAACATCACAAACTACCATTTATAGATGCTTTCTCATGGTTGAAATCTCATTATCACTCTCAATCTCAACATAATTTAATCAACATACACTAGGACATCTAAATGATATCCCATGACATTTAGAATCAAGTCAATAACATTTATTACCTTCACACCCTTTGTCATATACATTTATATAAAAATAAATCTCTCCATCTTAGCAACTCCTTCTTACAATTCATGAGCTCAAGAAACTCGCTATCTATACCTACAACATCATTTTCACTACACATACTATGTCTAATCTTAAACACATCTACACTAATTAATCCATAATCACACTATAATTTTTATATATGCCAATTTTTTTATTATCAAAGCCTTCACCTTCATTCTACCCACTCTTTAGAACAATATTTATATGTTTTATGGACAACTCTTTTTCCATATGCTATTACAACTGAACATTCACCTACACATATCCTTGATAACTAACTTATTCCCTTGATCTATCATAGTCCCTTATCTCCATAGTATCTTTAAGACATTCCACATTGGCTATAAAATCAATGCTAACCAACTTTCCATCTACTACTACCATATCACTCATTTGGTTAGCATATTCACTCCTCATAACATATAAATGAACATGTTAGACTACTCCACACTTATTCCTCTTCTTAGTCACTTGATGTATATCTAGACCTACCCAATTTACAAACATGCAAGGTAAAACATTATTTACCTCATTCACCTCAATAACTAATTAATCATGCTCCCAAGACATGTTTTCCAAATCCTCTCCAATGTTATCATACTTTTCACTCTCACTATGGGATGTTGATAGCCCATTCTCAATAACACTCATGGATGTTTTATGAACCTCAACATATTTGAATTCATCTCTTTCATATGTCTAATCATTCATAATCATATCCTTGTGTTAAATTTATTAGATAACTTATATATCCAATGCTTTGACCATGGAAACTTGCAACTCTACTTGGTTGCTCTCTTCCTCTATCTGTAATTCTTCATGGGTTACACTTTACTTCAAATCTATTTTTTCATTTATATAAACATTAATTCTTTTTTTTTTCGCAACCCTAATACCATCTAAAAGAAAATTATCAATCTTTCTCCCACATGAACTAAGGTTAAATAATAATTTTAACACTCATGGATATTCACAATCACTTTCCCATAATCACACCATTGGTATCCATTTTTCACTTCAACAACTATCACCTATCCATAATCCTTCACAAGGATTTCATCCTCTATGGGTTAATCACAATTAACATAGACATTTTTGTTTTTAAAATTAGAACTAGGATCTACATAAAGAAGTCTCTTTTTCATGTTTCCTTCCACAAAAAACTACACATTGGTGCACCTATGCAACTCTGTGCTACTTCTAAAAGTATTATTTGGCTATTCAAATGAAATCTCTCCATCCTTATTACCTATATTGGAAATATTATTCTCACCAACACTCTCAATCCTCATATAATGAAGTGTCTTCACCCATCCAAACTATAATTTTTAATGAACAAATTGACTCAACATCTTAGAAAACATATGTTCCCACTCACAAAATTTTCATTACCTTTCCTTTATCTCCTCACTTGGAGATATTTCCAATATACAGATGCATGTCCACTCAACTATTTAAATGTATCCTTCACCCTCATGGGGTTAACAATATTATCATTCAAAAAACACCTTTATATCACAACTATCTAATCTATGAGGTTTTATAAAATTTCATTTCCACAAAACAAAAAAATATCATTCAAAGATTTACCTTTTTCCTCCACCACAACCTTGGATATCATCTTTCATCTACTAGGCTATTTTAATCCACTTGTTTTTCTTATATTCAAATCATATATCTACTATTTTATGGATAAAAACTCCACCATAAACTCTTCTTCATCACCATCACATATAGCTACACTAGCATCACCATGTGTAGTCTTTCCCATCACACCCAGTCTCCCTTGGAACACTTTCCACATCTTTATCAACTCATCCATCTCACATTCCATTCTCTTTTTTTAAATTTAGTACTAATAATCAACATGATCCTCTTTCATAACCTATAAAAAAATACGTATTTATTCCCTCAAAAAAATTTCCCTTTTTTATATGACTTTACACACCTGTAACTACCTATGTAAGCTTATTAAAAACTTACAACCTCTAGTAGGCATATCACTCATAACCTACCATACATAATTAAGAGTTTTCAAAACCAAAAATACACTAACTTTCTGTAATACCACTTGGTACAAAAATAAGGATGGTGGAGACTAACTAATTTTTACCTTTATCTCCCATGTTTTAAGGGTTTCAACATCCATAGACACACATGCACATTTTGTCAAACAATTCTCAATCACAAAATAAAGATTATATTAATAAATTTCACATAATGGAATAAAAATAATGGTATAAGACACACACTAACAATTACACATTCATTTATATTTTTATTACATTGCATTAAAGAATTATAGACTCTCAAACAATCCTTTTTAAAATGATGAAACTCTTTATTCTACTCTTTGAGAGTTTTGTTCCTTCCTAGTTTGTCTCTTCCAAAACTATCTCTAAAAATCACTCCTTTATTTCCATAACATATTCCTCTTAACATAAAAATATTAATTGGGTGTCTCTTCAACTCATTTGACCTCTAAATAATGCATAATAGTCAAATGGCCTTTAGTTTTCAAGATCCACAACTAACTATCTATAGTCATCATAAATTATCAGGATATATTTTAGGTTAAATGATAGTTAGAAAAATAAAAATAAATTATATGTATTCCATACAATG